>VXBT01006991.1:285817-489087 GCA_013400235.1 Oriolus oriolus | reverse complement strand
GGTAAAAAAGGGGGGGGGGGGGGAAGGAAATATTAAGCACCAAAGCCGATTTCTGTTTCTCCCAGTAGTTTTGAGGATTTTTACACCTCAGTGTTTTATGTTGCTCTCAGAACTGTTGTCCAGGCAGAACACACTGACTTCAAATCTCTGTTCTCACCAAAATACTGATGCCCCTGTGTCAGTGGGAGATTTCAATTTTTTTTTGCCACCACATTCCCATTAGTTACTTTCAGTATGGCCCAAATACTCTGATCCATGAAAGAGTTTTTTTTGCCTAAATGTCCGATAAGGAAATCTCTGTGCCACAACGACTTCTATACAATTCCTCTTTCTCATAAACCACGACAAACTCCCTCCCTTGACCTCGCCATTAACTAGAGCAGAATTCCGAGCTTTTACTTCCAGATCTTTGAGTCAAAGTTTCGCTGAGCTCTTTCTCCTCCTGCTGCAGTTTTGCACATGAAGTACCACAGTGGAGTGGGAGCTCGAAAAGCTCCAAGCTGATGTGGTGCTGACTGCGAGCAAGAGGGAAAGATGAGGTTCTATTTTTTTTTTTTTTTTTTTTGGGGTGGTCTTTTTCAGCAAAACCCCCTGACATGTTTTACACCACCATAGTTTCAATCAGTGCTCAACCTGTCACTGGCTTTGATGGGAGAACAGCTGTGACAGCCCCAGCAGTGAGTATGTAACTCTTTATTCATCCTGCAGATTTACATTTCAACAATGCAAGAATTTATCAGGATTTATGGAACTTCCCTCCAGCAGAAATTCTACAACCTGTGATATAACTGTAATAAAATGAGTGCCTGGTATTGATCTTCTGTATGAAATGAGCATTTGGCTCAGCAATGAATGAAACAGTACTTTGTGTGTAAAAAGATATATACTGAGCCTGATGCCTGAAATACTGAGTGGTTTCTTAGATTTATAAACCACCTCAAAGAAGCAAAGGAGTTGTTTCAAACTCCTCTACCGCCAGAGACAGTCAGCAATTCAAGCTTCTTTCTCATTATTCCCCTCTGGTGTATAAGAGAGTGGCTTATTTTCTGTGTTCTCTCATGTGCTGGAGTTTATGGTGTTACAGTGAGATTGCTCATGTTAGGATATTTCTGTTAAATTCTCTTTAAACAGGAAAGAAAATACAGGTTCATAAAAAAAACAGAAGAACAGCAGTACTGAGTCCAGTTAGCCCAGTTCCCTCAACAGGCAGAGGAACAGCAGCCCAAGGCAACTCTCCTGGCTTCTGTTTTCCACTCACAGAATCCCAGAATGGTTTGGATAGAAGGGACCTTAAAGACCAGGCTGCTCCAAGCCCTGTCCAACCTGGCCTTGGATACTTCCAGGGATGGGGCAGCAAAAAGGAAATGTATTGACTAATTGTGAATTCCAGCTAAATGTGCTTGAGATATGTGCCACTCACAAGATAAAAAGAGAGAAATTTCCTGGCCTCTTCGTTAGCAAGGAAACATTAATTAAAGTGTAATGACATCTAGGATAATAAACAAAATCAGATCCCAGAGCTGTGCAGTGCTAACCTAACTTACAACAGGTATAAATCTCATCTAGTGACAATAATATCTTTACGTGCATCAATAATTTTAGTAACGCCCAGGGAGACTGAAGCAGAATTTCTCCTGCAGAATATATCTCTCATCTATCCATGCTGGTTTCCATGGATGGATTTCCATGGATTGCTGCTCACTTTTTTTGTGTGTTCTAGACAAGGAAAACATTTTTTATTATTATTGAATAAATGTATGACACCACCAAGGAGCTGCTCTTGTTCCTTCAGGACCTGCTCTGTGCTGATCATTTGTGTCCCACCTTTCTGCACTCTAAGACACTTTACACTCAAAAACTTGTTCTGAGTCATTACCTGATCCACCAGTTAGTTTCCTACTGCCAAAGATTTACCCCAGTACCTTTTGCAGTGGATATATACCCTTTATTCCCTCTTAATCTGAAGCAGAATGAGGAAAGAAATCCTGTTATTCCCATTATGTTGGGAGTGCAGTGCTGCAGCTGTATGAGGGTAAAATTGGATCGGTACCAACTTTCTGCCCTTGGTGTGACTGACTCTAAGTGGAAGTTTATTGGCAGCAATCTGAGCCTGTTTTCTGTGGTGTGTAATTTGGGATTTCCCACCGTCTATAAACAGGGTGGAGTCTGAGATGTAAAACAAGCAAAACTCCAGCATTTCCCGTGATCTCCTTCCTGTGCTTGCCAGTGAACACTGCTCAGGATGGTGTCAGTGATTCCAAGTGTTTCTTGTGTCAAATGATCTATCCCCAAGTTAAACAGCAAAAGTTCCTCCAGTGCTTGTAGGACACCTTGCTAATAAGCACAGCTTGGTCAGCATCTGGATTATTTCAGAATCGTATTTCCAGAGCTGTAGAGTGGAAATCAATGTGTGCCTCAGCACAAGGTGTATATGCTGCTCACACAGCACACTTGGGAGAAGGGCATCTCGTGCTATTTATGAACCAAGCTGATAAAAGTCCTTGAACCCAGCTAGAAGTCGTGGCTGAAGCACTGTGTGCAAACACTGTTGCTCCCGGGGCATGTTTATGGGAACTAGCTGGCTCATCATCATAAAACAAACGAGCAATGGACTGAAAGGATCGGAGCCCTGTTCCCAGCCAGCTCTGCCCGAGATGCAGCGGTGATTGCTCCCGAGGAAAGGCTGCCCTGGTGCTCAGTCACCTGCACCCGATGGAGCCAGAGCCAGGCAGGGAAGGAGCTCAGAGAGCGTGTGCTCCGTTCTGCTGGAGTCCTAGAGGAGTTTCCCTAAACACAGGACCTGCACCTTCTTATCCCTCTGCAGTGGAAGGACACTGCCAGAATGTCACCGGTGACACCAGGAGCGGGCCTGGCTCCGCGGCTGATGCCAGGTCACAGTTCACATCTGCTAAATTTATCCTGGCAGGTGCAGGTTTTGTTTGGCACGGTCAGGTTGCTGCTCAGATCCTTCCTGTGATGCACACGCTGCTTCATGGACAGAGGCCAGCGTCCACTGGAGTGGCAGCAGATGGGATCAGCCCGCACTGTGGCTCCCAGCCTGCCTTCTGCCAGCTTGTGCTGTCCAGCACTTATCCCAGCACGACTGCTCTTCCTGCAGCCTGGCCCTTGGGCCAAAATCGGTCAGCCCTCTAGGTGCAGGATTTAGAAGCAGAACTGGCAGGAATTTCTCTCTCTAAGCCCAAGGTTGCCATTTCCTTGGTCGGGGGCTGTGTTCCAGCCTTTTGCACTCCTCAAAGTTGTATCTGGGCAGCGCATCCTGGTCTAGAACTTCTTCCTGAGCAATCCCCTCTGTGGGGAAAGTGTGAACTAATGGGATAGTGAAAAAACAAGCTTTGGTTCTTGCTCTTGCCTGCCCACAGATCCAAGGCAGTGGGAATACAGGGGAGGCTGCGAGTGTAGAGAGGTGTTAGGCAGGGGCAGAGGCAGAGCAAGACCTCGGTGTAGGGAACTGATGCTCCCAGCTGGCTCCAGGCTGTTCCCATCCCGTTGGCAGCAGGAAATGAACAGATGCAAAGGTGAAACCGCTTTTGGCTGTGAAGTGGTGGCTTGGTTAGGAAATGTGGTGCCAGCCCGTGTTCCCTGCATACCTGAGCTGCGGGGCCCAGCTGCAGTGCTGCAGGTACTGCTGAATCACTGCGGCCGCATTGACGCTGCTGTTTGAATAATTAAACCACGCTCTGCTGAATCAAATGATGGGTAGGGAGAGCTTGAAAACCCTGTGCCATGGATCACATCAGCACCTGGATTTATGGTTTCAGATTGATGCAATAAAACCAGAAGGTTACAGGCTGCTGAGAAAGAGACTCTAACCTGATTTAGGGAATGATGAGCTTGTTAAAGCAGTGCTGCGTATTGTGAGAACACAATGAATTCCCACTTGTTCTACTTGATGGGAAAGAAGCCTGGCCTTAGGAAAACAATTACTACAACTACAACATTTGAGGAAACTAAACTAATATTGGTATTGTATTAATGTGGACATTAGAAGCAACAGAGAAAGGAATTATTGCTCTGTGTCCAACAAATAATTCTCACCTCTGGGGCAGAAGTGTACCTAAAATAAAATGTTTCCATTAACTTTTAAACTTGGGTCCTTAGTCCACAAACACTGTGAGAGTCAGTGTGAAGAATTTGAATTTGATTTAAAGCAGTTGATTACTCCAAAGTTTTGGTGTTAGGGGAAAGGTGAGAAAAAATAAGCTTTTTCTTGTTTTTCTAGTAAGGAATCTAACAGATTTAATTTTGTTACTGTGGAGAGCAGTATAGTCAAAAGGATAAGGAATTTATCTGGGACTTGGGAGGATAACCTTCAACTGACAGTTTTGCTGCTGGTCAAAGCATTCTGCCTGTTACTGTTTCTTTGTTTCTTTTCTCACTGTACTGCAAATTCTTTGGAGCAGAAATTCCTTCTTTTTGTAATGCTGCAGTACAGGGAGTACAGGGGGTCCCCAGTGTGGCTGAATCTCTTTTAAGGGAAAATAGTAGTGCTAATAGGAGGTGCTGACACTGTGGGAAGGAACGTGGAGGATAAATTAGTTTCAAACAGAGTTTTGCAGAGATGGAACAGCTCCATGGAAGGGAACACCCGTCTTCCCAAAGAAGGCGTTTATTAAACACTCATCTGTGCTGAACCCCTTGAGGTGAGCTGGGTGAGGAGAGTGAACAGGCTTCAGCCCTACTGTAACTCTTACAACCCTGAAAGCAGCAAGAGGGGAGAGAAATCCTGGTTCCCAGGGAGGGACACATGTGCTGGCACAGCTGTTGGTGCGCTGCCCAGTGCAGAACAGCTGGAACAGCTGGAACAGCTGGGTGTCCCCCCAGGATGGCGTGCAAGGCTCGGAGCCTGAGCGCTGCTGGGACACGGCCAAAAGGGGATGAACAGAAGGCAAACTAAAAATGTCTAATTGTGCTTTCTGAACACTGGGCCAGGGCTTTGGGAAGCCAGGCAGGATCCACTCCCTCCCTGGAGGGTCAGGAGTTAGTGCAGGCATTGATTTTGTGTGGCAGGGGGGGTGAGCTGGGGCACAGATGGTCAGCAGTGACCACTCCCGCCGTGGCTGTGGAGAGCAGGGCTTAAGTGATACGAACTTTATCAGTGCTGTGCATAACAGACTGCGTGCTGGATTGTGCAGCTCTGGGTGTGGGTGCCTGGGAAATGGTCACTTACCATGTGCAACTCTGACATCAGGGTCTTAACATATTAACAGTGCAATTTCAAGGTCAGAGCTCCTGGTGCTTCTGATCTCAAAACAAGGCAGATGCCACAACTCAGTAATTTATAAACATACGTCAATGTCCCAGGCTTGACCATTCTGATTTCTGTTGTTTAATGGCTTCTTATTCAATCTTTCTTCAGTCATTATTAATTTAACTAATTCAGTCCAGGAAGCATATAAATCAGCTGGGTTCTGCTGTGCTGAGTACACCTAGACCAGGAGGTTTTTGGTGCTCCAGTGAAGCACATTTTCCTATTTCCCTCACTGATCAAAATGGTCAGAAAAAATCAGAATTGCACTGGGTTCTTGCACACTTTAGGAGAGCGATTGTCTGCAGAAAGTGACCTGATAAGAACCCAGAATAAAGTGCTTGAGCAGATGCAATAAAGCCAAAGCTTTATTTTGTTCCAAGTAATTTCAAGTCGTATGTATGTAGCAGTGTATTTATGGCTAGGCATGCACACATACGCCTTTATAGTCTTACACTTGGAAATGAGCATTGCATTTTCTTTCTCTTCACAGTAAGGCAAATAAATTGGGTTTTTTTCCCCCCTGTAAAGCAAAATTATTCCATTTTTAAAGAAAACCTGTTTCTTGGCGGTTTCCCCCAGTGTGCAAGCCAAATATTCTGGCTTCAGTATCATACAGAAAACTTCAGCAACATCAAGCATTGAAAAAACTACTCAGGGCCTCCAGAATAATGGTATAGAATAAAAAAAAAAATTTAAAAGTGGTTCTATGTATTAAGTAGTGGGTTCTCCTCATCTGTTCATGTTTTCTGGATTTTAAGTGCTACCAGAGACTAGGAACTTACTCTTTTAAAAGGAATTTGGTTTTCACTTATGTAGTGGTTTGATCAAATGATCCCAGGAAAAGAAGCTTTTAAAAAATGAGTATTCTGAGTTTCAGGATAAAACCTTCACATGAAACAACAGTGGTTGCAGCTCGTGTTGCTCATGTTTCATTAGGTCCTATAAAATACCTACAGCAATTTCAAGCTTCTCAAGGTCATTTAAGAGCAAATACAAAAATTAGTAGTAACAAGGTCAGGGAATGGAAATATCTGGGGGTTTTCTTCCCCCTGACCTTAATTTGCTGCCTTCCCGAAGCACAGACCTTGCTGTAGCCTTTCTCCTGAGTCATTTCTCTAGAGGATGCCAATTTTAGGGACTCATTAAACGAAATATCTCATCCTAAGGGAAGTCCCAAGAGTACTTCAAAGCGTTCTCCCTCTCCAGGCTCCTCTGCAGTGGTTTTATTCCATGGTTTTCTGGTGCAGTGATGTTTTCTTCCTTTGGGGTGGATGTGCTGAGCAGTGACTGTTTCAGTGACCCCCCCTTAGATCCTGACTGCAGCTCTGATGTGGGACTGGGACTTTTGGGGGACTTTGGTGGGACCTCTGTCTGGTCTCTAGTGGGATGATCTGAATTCTTTCATTTGAGAGTAATACTGGTAAACGTTGTCACTTCAGCTTTCCTGTCCTGTGTGCTTGGTCTCCAGCTCAGATTTGCAGTTCTCTCCAGCTGCCTGTTCAGATCAATAACAGATTTCCTCACCTCCAAATAAGCCTTTTTTTTCCATCTCTACGTGCCTCGATTACTGCACGTTGATGATATTCAATCTGCTTTTTTACCGAAGACAGTTTGATCTCCATAAAGAACAGATGCAAACACCATGGACAAGGATATACTGCCCCTGGAGAATGTGATAATTCCGTTTTTTCGTGCCTAAGTAACATAACCTTGTTACTGATGGCTCCTCTTTCCTTAGCCTCATAAATGATAAAACCTTTTGTGTATTTATGTCGTGGTCACACTTAAACTTGAGCTCACCAGAGCTGTTCATCTGCTGCTCTACAGTTTTGCTGAACTTTTGGCACACCTTTCACCTGGGCCTGCTCTCTCTGGGTGGGGATTCACGGCATGTGCACATGTGATATAAACTCACAGAACTGTTTGCCCAGATCTCTGTGGTTTTCTTTCCTGAGGAGGTTCCTAAATGGCATTGGACATATCCTGGAGCGCGTGCGTGGCGCCAGGCACAACAACTCCTTCTTTATTTCGCTTTTTCAGCTGCATCCCTGACTTTGCGCTCCCCCTCCGCTCCCCTCTGCTGCCCCTGGCGATGGCTCCTTCCCTCCCCTCTGGTTGCCAGGGTGACTGGGTTTCCCTGATGCAGATGCTCTCCCTTGGCTCCCTGCCATCCCTCTCCCGGAGACAGACCGGAGTTTGCACTTTCCCTCGCACAGGGAGGACTCCTGGTTGCTCTTCTGCCTGCCCAGGCAGCTTTGCTCCCTTCTGAGCAGACCTGGTTTAGCTGCTCAAAGGACGAGGGATCTGCTGTGCCTGCAGGGTGGGATCAGCAGCCTCTGAGCCAAGTGAGTGAAGTGGAAGTCACCTTGCATTATTTTTTCCTTTTTTTTTTTTTTTCCTTTCTTGTTTTTTTACTCTGATCCTTCCTGAGCTGGAGTCCAGCCAGCTCTCACTTTCTTGATGAGGCTGTGACGAGGAGGAGCAGGACCCTAGAGTGGTACATGGGCAGCAGAGGTAAAGCCTTTTTTGTCTGTTTTTCAGAATGGATGATACAGATAAATTCAATTTCCAGTGTTAGTGACATTGGAAAATGGATCCTTGCAGTCCTTTTAAGGACGTTTACCACAGAGGCTTTGCCAAGCTTTAACTGAGAAATGAATAAACCTCAGGACAGGGCATCTTTGAATTCAGGTGTGGAATTGCAGGTTGTTCAGAAACTTTGTGAAGGAATTTGTTTTCTGTCACTGAGCAAACAGATATCAAATCATCTCTGTGTTCAGCCCAAAAAGCAAAAATTTCAGGTCCTGCATGCCTGTCTCAGGTTCCTGGTAAATGTGGTCCCATCTTGCAGTCCCTCTCTGAGGTCAGTTCTGAGTTACAAATCAACAGAGAGTTGCAGTTTGCTAAGTATGACTCAGCTGCAGCCAAGAAGTCCTAATTTTAGTCAATTACCTTCGTGGAATTATTTATCCAGCTCTAGTTAAAATGCTCCATTGAGATCCCAGTAAGGAAATCTGAGCTGTTGCAGGCAAAGAGTTTAGGGATGGGAATCTAGGGATGCAAAAACTGCTCTTTAGTAGTTCGGATCCTCTGCTTTTCCACAAGGCATGAGTATTTTGTCTCATATATTCCCCTGTGTTTCCTCTGGCAGAACATCCCATAATTCGAAGAATAAGACTTTTAATACTCTGTGCTTCTGGGGCACGATGACAAAGTGCATTAGGCTGTAAGTGTAAACTATGGAACGTTTCCAAACATTTGGACAAATGTGGTCCTTTCCTCAAGTTCATCCTTCATCCTCTCCCCTGCACTTTAAACAATCCATCTTTTGAGCTTGTTCTGATGCAGTTTGCTTGTTTTTAAAGTAGTGGTATATATGCAAATCCCTTAAGTGGTAATGTCATCCTTGTTTTATAGGAAATCCAGGAGCAGCGGCTTCTCTGCAGCTCCCAGACACACTCATAACCCTCGGCATGCTTTTCTTTCTAACTTAGCTAATTATTTTTAAGACACACAACCTCCTACATCTAGCAGAGCTCTGCTCATATGCTGGTTCTTTTGCATGGGACTTATTTATCAAAGCTTTTTCTGCAGTGGTTGGGAAATGAAGATAAAAAGCATCGAGCCACTTCCATTAACAAAGTTAGTAGGAAGCACTTGCTGGAGCAGAGTTTGTAATGTTTGTACATCGAGCTGGAAGAAGGATGTTCTAAATTTAAAGTACTTCCTTGGAAGAAGCATTGGAACAGTGTTAACAGCTTTTCCTGTGAGCACAGTTTCTCCTTTTTTCAGCCAAAAAGTAATAGCTGAGGAAGGCTGCGGTAGCACCAGGCTTATTCCTGAAAGGTTAGAGTCTTCCTGAGCAAATGGAAGTTGGTATCCAAGGGGTTAAAATGGAACAGGGAATGATCCTAGATTTCAGCCTTCTGTGCAGTCCTCAGTTTTATTCAAAGACATCAAATATCAGGAGACATTTTAACCATGACAAGGCTGCTTTGACCAATGGTTCGAGCAGTAAAATACAGATTTTTGTATTGTGCACACCAGGCTGTGCTATAAATGTAAAAATGACTTTATTCATCAATATATGACACTCTGAGGAGTGTCTTGTCTTACAGCAGGGGTTGGGGCAGGGAGTTTATTTCACACAGATTTCCTCAGCACTTTTGGAAGGGCAGTTTGCAAATGAAGTGCAGGATTCATTACAGAGATCAGTCAAGGTTATTTGATGAATTTGGACGTTGCCACGTCTCAAATAACTTTGGATTCTCACTTTCCTCTGGGTTTATTATCACCAAAATAAATCTTTTAAGTGCTGAAATATTTACAGCAATGTTACAAAGAAGATCCTTCATGTGTGACACAGGCTTGATTTATTTGCCCTGAATTGATGTGGATGAGTTTTTTGAGAAGGGTTTAAATGCAGTTAGCAGTTTAGACAGTGTTTGATATTGCTCCTACAATGTGTACATATACATGGGGCAAATACAGAATTCTCTTGGCGTGGAACTGTGATTTTTGGAGGCACAGCTTATAAGTATCAGCATGTGCAAAAATATTTCATCTGCCTCTCATCCTTCAATCTTTATGCAACTACTGAAATGTAAGATATAAAAATTAATTAATATTTCTTCCTCTTTAAGCATGTGAATGTTTTATCACAAGGGAAGGTACCCAGCTGTTTTAAAAGTAAAGATGTCAGAGGAAAATATTTCTGTGGCTGCTGTGTCCAAAGGAGAGACTGCTTGTAACTAGAGAGTGGAGCATCTTGAAAACTCCACAATGTCAGTCTGAGAGTCTCAGTGCTAACAAGTTAAACTTAACACTGGCAGCTGCTTCTCAAGGAGGAAGAACAGTCCTAGACTGGAGAGCTGAAATACCTGCTCTGTCCAAAAGCTTTCTTGTATTTTAGGTAAAAATCAGTACAACATTTGTTCCCATTACTCTTAACATGATATCACTTGAAAATGATCAAACTAAATTAAGCCATTGCTGCGTTTTCTGTCACAGACTGTTTCATTCACTCTGAGGTTAGACCAGTTAAGAAGGACTGACTTACCCTGTCTTCTTCAGCTCGTAAGTCTGGCATTGTGCTCACACAAAGGCTTACAGCTGTGGTGGCCACAAAGAGGATGGAGAGACAGGCAAAGACTTTGCCTGGCAGTCCTGACTGGGGATTTTCCACCATATCTCTGAGTCTGTTCATGAACTGTCCAAATCTGGTTTTCTCATCCAAGACACACGAAGCTTCCTTGCTCCTCCGGAGCTCCTCTTCCTTGCGTATCTCGGCCAGCTCCTGCAGTTTCTGGAACAGTTTCCGAAAGCAGCAGTTCTCCAGGCTGGATTCCTCAATGCCCCAGTACCTCAGCTCCTCCTGGAAAGACAAGGCACACATGTCTCTCAAGAGCATCAGCTTCCCTGCTGCTAGGAAGCTGACAATCATCCCAAAAGCGTTGGGGTTCCTGTCGAAGAAGAACTCGTGGGTGTCTTCATCGTAATCGTCACACAGCTGGATGATTTCTTCGTAGCTGCTGCAAAGCTTTAGTTTGCTCAGTCTGGTCAGGGGAAACTCATCTAAAGTACTCCAAGGCAGCAGGTACTTGATGCCTCCAACATTGATCATGATCTCTGTCTTTAGATCCACTGCAGACACTTGGTCAGGGTGATAAATCCTCCTGGCTCGCTGGTAATGGACCCCCTTGACAGAAGGGGTTTCCACGCAGATGGGAAGGAGGTGGCTCAAGGAATTACAGGAGTTGTAGCTAATGTTACTATAGTCTTGGTCACTGCCTCTGGAGAGAATAGGCATCTCTGGGAGTTCTCACCGGGACATCCAGAACGGCATCAGAGCAGGGGGATCTGTCGGCCAGAGGATACAGGGAGGAGGAGAAAACACAGCAGAGGTTACTGCAAGAGAAAAGGTGTTTCCGGCCACTTTCCTCAACCACACAATTAATGAGTGCCTGTTTTGTAAGTAAAAGTCACCTCTGTGCTTCTTCCCGAAACCTGCAGCCTGTGAATGAGCTTTGCTTTGCAGCCTCATTGGTTGTCTGGCAACACAGGCACGGAGCAGAGCTACAGCCTCATTCATAATTATCACCGAGGCTCGGGAGCCTGAAAATCCAACCGGGAACACCTCGGGCTCTTCCCCGGCAGGTCTCGGGCACCGTCAGATCGGTATTTTCCGGTCGTTGTGGCATCGCTTTCTTATTTCTATAAACCCTTAGCCAGGCGCTAACTCAACTAAGCGGCTTAATAGTTATTAGAGATGGAGTGGTCAATTACCTGCCGTCAGCTGGATGCAAAGTTCCCGACTGCTTTAACCGGACTGCTCAGATCGTGGCTCCTCTGCCTCTCGCTGCACGCCCGTTCTGCCTCCCGGGGGGATTGCGAGGATTAGCCGGGAGAGGTTAACAAAATGCCTTAAGTGGGGAAGTGCTGTCTGAGTGATGACTGTTCTGATCAACCCGACCTCGTGCCGCCGCAAATTACTGAGAAGTTAGAGGGGAACCTTTGCCCACCGCGGAGAAAACTTTGTTAAGCAGGCAGAAAGTGTTTCACCAGCTGGGAGCGGGGCAGCAACTGAAGCACTCCCCGCCTCCTGTCAGGGACAAAGCCCTGGTTTTGTCCGTAGTCTCTAGAGATTAAAAAGCACCTCTTACCTCAGGTCAGCGAAGTGCGAGCCCTGCAAGGAAAGTTGCCCGAAGTCACTCAGCAGCAGAGCCCGGGCAGCTGCCGGAGCGCGGCTGCCCCGCAGGTGATGCTCACATGCCGCACACGGAGCAGGGTCCGGCAGGAGCTCCTGGCGGGATTGTCCGGTGCTGATTACATGGAAGATCGCTGGAGCACTCTGGAGCTGGCCGTCTCTTTCCTCTTCCTCCTCCTCGCCTTCTTTCCTGGACGGGGAAAGCAGCCGTGCGTGTTCATGTAACATATGTTGTGCTAAGGATCCTCGTGAAGGTGTCCTGAGGGGCAGCTCCTCTCCTGAGCTGCTGGGGCTTCCTGCTGAAAGATGCTGAGGGAGAGCTGGTGGCTCCTGCCCTCTCCCTGTCTCTCCTCTCTTTCCCCCGGGACTGTCAGTGTGGTCCTGGAAGAGGAGGGGAGAGGGAAGGGGGAAGGGCTTAGAAATAATCTCTCCAGCATCCCTCCGTGCATTCCAGCAGGCAGCAACTGGGGAAGAACATGGAGTACAAGTCCCCCGCTAATGAGGTTTAATAATCAGTAAATTCTGGCAAATCTACTTAATGAAACAATTTCAGTGTCTATTAACTCCTTCCATCATAGTCGTGCTACAGTCGCTTGGTCTGGAGGAACCGCTTAAATTCCTCAGCAGCAGTTTCCATGACCTGCATCCCTCTGGAAGCTGGGATTTGCTCTTTAATATCCTTAGATGGAAAGGGGGATTTGTAGGGTCCGGGGGTGCTGTGCCTCAGCATTCCCTTGGCTATTAGGGAGGTGCTTTCCTGCTGTAAACAAAAGGACCTCTGGCTTGTAAAGCACAGGTGCTGAGCACTCTCTTTTCCAGATCTGCAGTGCTTTTCCAGCAGCCAAGAACTTTTTCCTTTCCTCTTTACAGATGATGGGAAATCAAACCTTAGCGTTGCCTCACTTTGCTCGTGCACGGTTGTCGGGGGCTGAGCTTGCTGTAATGCCTTTGGGTCCTGCGATTGGGGAGACACAGATTTCACACAAATTCTGCTTGCTTGGCCTCAGTCAGAGGGTCCAAGAAACCTGGGGTCAGGTTCTATTGACAAATACCCTCTGTGGGGCTCCCCGGTCAGTGAGGAAACCTCAGCTCTTGTCTGTACCCCGTGGGGCTGACGGCTCTGACGTGAATCCTGGTTCCAGAGAGATGTGTGAATCTGTGGGATTTACATGGCAGTGTGAAGGTCACCAGGAGGAGTGAGATGGGGACACAGTGCTCCTCACCCCTGCGATGTGTGAGGGGCTTGTGACCCCCTGAGCTGCTGCTCCTCAGCTCTTTCTCAGGGCTGAGCAAGGCTGTGGCACGGCCTGGGACGGGAAGCCTTCACTATTTGGACTTTTGGGGCACATCTCTCTTCTTACAGGGCTTCACCACTGGGGTTTTCACTCAAGCCCTAATTATGCCATCCACAGAGAAAGACCAGATAGATGCCTGAAGGCTACGGAGTTCTGGGAGCACAGCTCGGAATCACTTAAATCCTACCGCCTTTGTGCAGGACGCAGCTTGCTCTGCCCATCAGTCTTCCCTTATGGATTACTTCTGCGAGGAAAAAGCAAACCTATTCTAATTAACTTTGGATGGATTGCTTCACAAAAGGGTAAAACCAATTAGCATTTCCTTCTTACCTTGTGAAGCCCTTGCGTGGTGTTGCTAAAGGTTATTTTTCTGAAACCGGCTGACAAGAAGGCGAATAAATCCAAAGCTACGAGTGAACACTGTGTGCAATTGAGTGATTTAAGTGCTACATTTATTTATCAAGAAATACATGTATTTTAAGACTTCCATTCCAATACTGGGTACTCTAATGGTTGCTTTAGTGGGATCTGCAGCTGTGTCTGTAGCTAGGCCAGGACCTCACTGCTGGCTAGAATCACAGAGATATCTATCAGACAGACACAGAATGGGTAGAAATGCTTCTATCTGAATTTTATCAATGGGAGATGAAGGCACACGAAAGGGAAACACCTAATTTGGTGTCTGAGGAAGCCAGAACCCAGCTCTGAAGGACTCAAACATGTCCCTCACCCCAAAGCTCCTTCCGGCCTGGCCAGGCTCTGCTCCTGCTCTCCTGGACCCTGCTGCCACATCTGTGGGAGATCCTCCTCTGCACTGATATCTCTCCCCAGGTGGGAAAGGCAAACTCCTGGCTCAGTTCTAACACCTGCTGATGTGTTTTTTCACTTTTTTTTTTTTGGTGTGACTTTCATAACTACTGCTGTAGATTTCCTGTTAAATTCTCTTTGCCCTTTTCAGTGTGAAGTTCATAATCCTTAATTTCTTTCTCTGTTCCCTGTTTCCCCTACAGCTGCTGGAATTGCTCTCTCCTTGCTCTTTAGCCATCTGGTTATATCAACCCCTTACACACCCTTTATGCCCTAAATGCAGTTTCCATATGCTTCACTGATTTGTTGGCATGGATGACACTCCTCTCTCTCTTTGTTTCTCCCCTCCTTTGCGGGTTTTGCCATTCTCCTGTGATTTGGCTTGGTCCTTCCTCTCTCACCCCTGTTGTACAACAAGGACAAGGTGCTGCTGCTGAGGAAGGAGCAGAAGGTGGTGCTTGCCCAGCTGGCTGGAAGCCTCGTGGCTGTGATGGTGCAGCTCAAATCCTGTCCCTGCGACACTCACAGGAGAACCTGGCAGAGTTATCCACTGAAGTGAGCATGTTTTCCCTACTGAGTTCAGTAATGAAAGCATTCACAGGACTTTTATTCAGGGGTTGGTAAGAGCTGGTGCTGTAGATGGGGAAGCTGCTGGCATGCACTGTCCCCTGCTCACCTGTGATTTCCTTTCTCCTGTTTTGTTCTCTGCAGTGATGCCAGAACCCTGTGGAAAGAGCAGATACACACACAGTGCAGAGATACTTCTCCTTTTTTCCACAGAGCACACAATGAAACTGTAGGATTTATGGGCACACGCTGTTGCAGTGGCCAGAAGTGTGAAGTATTTAGGAAAGAACTGAGAAATTTATGCCATGAAGGTTCCCCAGGCAGATCCAATGTCTGGCACAGAAAGTCAGCAACCCACCTATTTCTGGGCAGCAGGGAGATGTTTTACCACAGCGTGGATGCTTTTCCCATTCTTTTTTCCCCAAGATTTTAGATAGATGATGTACATGGGGCTGCTGGTGTGACCCTGTGGGGATGTGCTTGTGCTGAGACACGTGAGGGCGGTCTGGGCTCTCTCAGGTTGGTGTTGCACCTTTGGGTTGATCATGCAGTACTTACCTGACAATATTTCTCTGTCAGAAGAGCCAAAAAGATCTGAGTGATCTGGTTATATCCATATGTGCATGTGCAGGTATTCCAGACTGATGATGTCTGTGCATAATGGGCAGTCTCACTCGGAAATGCTCCCAGTCTCCCAGTCATTCTGCAGGGAGCAGTTTGTAATTTAATAAAGGCACTGTTGTCAATCCTCCTCCCTCCCCAAACAGGCTTTTTGTAATGCTTAAATATAATGCCAAGATAATTGCTTTGCCTGGTCTCTAACACCAGATGCATTTCAGGCTTTTAGAGTCAGGGGGAAAACAAAAGTGTAAATCAAAATAATTATTTAAGGAAATGTTAAGGCACTGGAAAAGGGGAGGGAAAAAAGTAAGGAAAAGAAAATAATTTTAAAAGCATGCACTGTCCTCATTCATTGGCTTAGAAATCAGCCCAGTGCTGGATCTTCAGTGGGTGCCATTTCATCACAAAATTATTTGATGCTGTTTCTTTTCTTGATTGAGCACACAGCCTGTTGTCAGTGAGCTCTAATTCTCCTCCAGGCCTCAGCCCATGTATAGGCCTGGCCTTTCCCAGGTTCTTTATATTTGTGCCGTGTGAAAGCTGATGATAAATAAAACAATTTTTCGGTTATTTGGGAAAAAAGAAAAGAAATTACCTGTGATTGAAAAGAGCATTTTAACACACAAAAAGTCGTTTAAATGCTTCCATTGTGTTCACTGGTGGTTAGCACTTCTGGAATTAATTGGATTTAGATAGCCTTGTTACATGGAAATTCAGCCTCTTTTCAGGTCCCTGTATCACTCATTGGCCATAAAGAATAGCTTGGCCTCCTTTTCTCCATTTAATTATGACATTACACACTGCAAGGTAAACTTTAAGGATTGATGCCAACACTTTATTCAGTCCAGCAATGTTTGCTTCATGTTCCTGTTTACTCCCTCATAATTTGTCTTTATGAAGCAGTAGAAATCCCCTCTCTTGCCAAATGCCTCGTTTGTATGAATAATTAAATTGACAGTAAAGCACTCGATCCACCTCTTCATTATTCAAGTCTTACCAAGTTGCAGCATTATTGATTCCAGCGGAATCATGCTGCAATGGCCCAGGAACATGTGGTAAATCAGGCCATGGGTACCCTGGATTTATTAAACACTTTTATAACGTATTGCAGCTTCATCCCTGCCCTTGCAAACCCCAGTCCTGATCCACGGTCCTGCTGGGCCACAAAGTGTCTTGGAAGACTGAGTCGCGTGTCACTGGCAGTGTTTTATTCCTTATTTCCTTTATTGCCCCTGTAAAAGTTTCTTTTTTACTTTTCCAAGTCTGACCAAAGCTGAAAGGGGCCACTTCTGAATTACCACTGAAGCAAAGGAGCCATTTGGGGCATGTCTTTGCTATGTAAATGTAAAATAATTATCATGGCATGTAAGATACACATTTCCGTGTCGTTTCACTCCTCTCCACACACAAAGACTGCACCTGAACCAACTTTGCTGAAGTTTCCTGAAGTTTTCTGTGCTCTTTTCCTCTGGGCTATCTAGAAAATTATGCCTGTGAATGAGCAGTAGCTGAGGAAAGGAATCTCAAATGGATAATCATTCCTACATGGACCCCGATGAATTTTGCATAAGGGATGAATCGCTTAGGTTTAAAAGGGTTTAAGGAATTAATGTGTTGTATGGCATGGGCAGAGGAAAAGCTGAATGCCAGGGGCTGGGACTGAGTGCTGGTTCCTCTGCACACAGGGAGAGATGGAGCAGGGGGAAATGCCCAGGCGCTGTGGGAGTCAGGGTTTCGAGGGAGGCAGTCTCAGCTCTGTCATGGCTGGAGAACAAACCTCCCCTGATTTCAGCTCTGGTGATCATCCCACCCTGAGCACCACACACAGGCTGGGTGTCTGAGGAGGGTTTTCTGTCGTCTCTGAGCATCAGGAGGTCCAAACCAAAGGGCACATCTGCCTAAGCACGTGCACATCAGGAAACAAATCTGGTCAGCATTTCTGACCTCACTGAGAGCTTAGCAGCCCAGGGGTTTGCAAGAGGGGCCCTGGTGATAACCTGCAGGAGGCTGCTGCTGATAAATGAAGTTTCCTTCCAGAGTACAAACCTCCATTTTCCCTCTGACTCTCCATGCACATTTGAGCTTTGCGTTTTGATGTTTCTATCGGAGCTGAAAAGATTTTGACAACGTAAACCCTTTGGTGAGATAAAAATTGGGAATTATATAAATGCTTTTCTTGCCAAGTGCTTTTTTATTCAGTTCCAGAGTGTTTCTGAATCACATCATTTTCATGACTAAGGGAGTCATTTCAGTGGTGCACCTCAGGATCACTGAAATGCCATCAATATCCAGTATACAGCGCAGGATACAGCCACAGAGATAATAACTTCTCTTTCTGGTGACCCTCTAAAGCCTGACACTTGACTGCTTTGAGTGCCAGGATTGGGGGGTTTTACCATTTCCATGCATTTCTACAGCTGGGAACAGCAGACATGATTGAGACAGAGAAAGGTTTGGTTCAAAGAGAAGCTGTCTGAAGGGTGTCTGCACAGGGCCAGGTGACAGAGAGATTGTCCCAGTGCCACCACGAGTTAGAGAAAATGACACCCATTGCAGAATTTGAAGAGGGAAATGGACAGGAGAAGGTGTTAATTTTCTGGGAAGAGGATCTGAAGAAGCTTTTAACCAGATGTTTCAAGTACTCTGCTTTGGATGTGTCTGGCTACAAGCACTGTTGTTCTTTGAGCTCTCCCTGTACACACGGGCACACGCCTGACTTGCAGTGCACACTGAAATATCTGCCACTGGCTGGTGCAGGATCAAAAGGGAAAAGGTTGTGGTCACAGTCCAGTTACTACTGTAAAATTCTCTCTTTGTCATCCCAGCAATATCACTTAATGTCTCTGTGCCTCGCTTTCCCAGACATAAATCAAATAAATATAATTACCGTGGGCTTGTAAGAACTGTGTTTGTAATACTGAAATATGACAACAAGCTCCCACTCAGGGAGAAGGACAGGAGGTACTAAAAAGTTGATCTTCAACTAACCCTGCTGGAGAAGACAGCTTTTTAACAGGTGGATAAGTGACTAGAAAGACTGATTATTTAAAGTTATGTAACTCAAGAATAAAGCACAGATGTGCTTTCAGTTTTCAAACAGAAAGAGAAATAGTGTTAAAATTCCATTAGCTACTGTGACGAACTGCCAGATTAAAACATGAATTGCTAAGCAGGTGAGGTGGGTTTGAATACTGAATGCTGTTGACTTTTTTTCCCCTCTTCTGTTATAATTTATTTTTCAAATCATTTAAAACTAGTGAAGGAAGGTCTGAGATTTTTTTTTTTTAGTTTTTACTGGTGAGATTGATTTCTTCCTCTTGTTTTTCTTAATGCCGTACTGTTCAAATTACCATACAAATCCAGTTCTCCATTTGTGATGCATTAAACGTAAAAAAAAATATAAAAAACCATTCCAATTATGTTTCTTCCCAAGCCTTGAGACCTTGTGTTAAAAGCAATATGCATAAAACTCATTGTTGTGTATTTAGTGCCACACAGCTGTTAAAAAGTACCCTTGAGCTCTTCTTAATAACTTGGCTGGTTCCTCCTTGAGATCTGTATCTGTTTTAATCCATGAAATGTTAGCCTTGTTGGGGCTGAAATATAAAGATATTATTTGATCATGTCAGTGTGGAGCTATTAGAAGGAGACCCTGTGCTTGCACTGCAGTCCCTGCAGAGCTGTGAGAGGCCCCCACCCGCTGCCCTCTGAAGGGTGTTGCACTTTTCCCTTGCACAGGGAAGGAGAGAGCTTTTCCTCCCTCTGTGAGTCCCTGCAGCTGCTTTGGGGATGAATTTATTTGGCTGACGCTGAGCATCTTTTAAAATCCCATCAGCAGGAGAGAGAACAAGCCCTTCCTTCATCCCCCTTGTCAGACCTTCAGCCCCTCTGACCACCCTGGTGTTTTGGAGCTTCATGTTTCAAAAGCGAATTCAGAGCCCTTGGTTTGCTCTTTCCCCCCCTACAAACCCTTTCCCTGCTTGTTTGGGAGTTCCCATTCCCCAGCCCAGGACACCCCTCCCGGCACACGGCGCTGCCAGGCCTCAGCAGCCAAAAGCTTCAGTACTGCAAACCCCAAAGGGTCGCTCCAGTTCCTGTCCTGCTGTCAATAATTCCACTTTTCCCTGATCTCTGGCTGCTTTATCACCCCTTCATACAGAGGAACTTTTGGACTGATTGAAGGCACAAGGATTAGGAAGTTCAGGAAGGTCTAAGCGCTCCTTGTGAGCTTCCCTGCCCAAAGCTGGCATTCCCTCCTGTAAAGGGATCGCTCTGCTCTCTCCATCTGTATTCCCTACCTCCTCTTATCCTAAAAAGTCATGGGGGCTTATCAGCTGTGACTGCTGAAAGGCCAGGGGGGAAAAATAATCAGCAAATGTTTCTTTCAGTATGATCTATAAAACTTGTGATCATACTGAGTCAGCAAAGGTGGGACTCGGAGCGGCTGGGCAAGGAATGGGTCTGTGAGTCATGTCTATAACCCAGCTTTTGTTGTAAACACCCCAAGATGCATTAATTAAGGGTAAAATCATGGAAAATGTCTGGCAGGATAGACAGAGAGACAGGGACAGAGCTGGAGAGATTACAGAAAATGGAAGGCACTGGTAAACTCAGGCTGAACCGGAGGAAATTACTGTGTGTCCACTATGGGAGATTAATCTAAAGCAAACCAGGCATGAAGTGGGAAGAGGGATGAATGCAATGAAGAGCAAGAGTCTGGAAAGCAGAAATGCTGGTTGGTTTTATAACATGATGGGCTAGCGTACAGCAAAACGTAAAATTACTCCATTTGTTCAGTCTACCCACCAAACTAATCCAAAGATGCTTGTAGAGATTTTTAAAAAGAAGATGCTCTGGATCATGGATTACGTGGGAGTACTGCTAAATTCTCACCTCCTGTGGCTTTGGATTTCATTGTTTGAAAGAGATTTGCAGAATTTGAAACCAGGGGGGTTGACAAAGTCGTTTGAAGACATGAAAGTTTTGTCTTATGAAGGAAAGGCAAAAGAACTTAGAAGATTATCAGTGACATGAGCACCATCCATCCACAGCTGCCGAGTGGCTGTCAGCATGCAGGAAATCCTCCTTTGAATGATTCAGGGAAGACCCAAAATTTTCAGGCTGGACTAGACAGCAGAAGATGCCTTAAATAAAATGCCACGCAGGCTCCTGAAGGAAAAGGAGTTTTTCCAGTGCAGTTGCTCTTCTCCCCAAAAGTTTTACCCTCATCCAGTGCTGCTCTGGATGAGTAAACAGGAGAGGATGGGGTTTGACAGATGGTTTTTACCCTTGGCTCGAGTGAGGACAAGTTTGTGCTGCGAACTCTAAAAGCAACACCCCCTACTCTCTATTAAGCAGCACAAGCAGCACTCAGAGCATTTTCACATTCACTTCTCTCATTTGGGCTTTAAAACCTCTTACCTAGAGCTTAAATGACAGCTCCTCCTGTTTCTGCAGCGCTTTCTCCCTAGTCCCTTTCAATAATTCATATTCATCTACACCTCATTCCCCAGCTCCTTTTCATTGCTCCTTTGATAAACAGCAAGACATGAAAGGTACAGGAGATGCTGAGATATGACCGTGGCTCCAAACACTCCTGACGTTGGAGGGAAATAACTTCATTACCACTTGGTCTCTTATTGCTTGCCTGGGAAACATCCAGGCAGTGCCTTACACAGAAATGTGCGGCAGCAGGCGAGGGAGAAAAGGGCTCGCTGTGGCTGCAATATTTCTTCATGCATTCAAATCAGAATTTTCGCAGCTCATTTTAACCATTTCGCATGGAAAAACACAATAAACATGTCCAAGAGCCCCTTTTCTTGAAGCAAGCACAAATTACCATGCTATTTTTTTTTACCCTCGGTAATGTTCAGACACGGGCTGCAGAAACTCCGGGTCCCTGGGAATTTCGCATTAGTGCACACATTTTGTTCACAGTCTGTGCCCAGAACAAATTCTATCTCCAAGATGTCACTGTTTAGAACTTTCCTTTTCAGCAGTGATGTAGAAGGACCTCAGTAAATGGCAGCACTTGGCACAGCTCCATCTCACTGAACGGAGACTGATTTGAATTTTATTCATTCCAGACTATTTATTTCGATAGCAGAGAACAAGAAACTACTTAGAGGGTGATAGAGATCTCTCCCATTGCTTGTCCTTCCCTTCTGGGTATTTAGCTGGCCACAAGGGCCTGTCTTTCAACCCTAATGACCTCCAATAAATAACTGCACTCGGTGGCCCAGCCCAGGCTTTGTGTGTGGGTGTCGATTTTCCTTCTAGTAATATTTAATCTGCTGAAGGGATTAGAAATAGGGAAAGATTTTGATTAGAATGAGATCACCCAAATTGCCCTAAGCTCCTAAAGTAATACAGGCAGCAGAAGTACCAGTGAGCTTTCCCTGACACTATTCTCGGTGGAGTCCTTCTAGACAAGCCTGGTTTCTAATCACGTCCTGGACGAGTTTCCACAACTCTCCACATTCTGACTGCTGCTGGGGTTTGTTGGAATAGTTTTGCACTATTTCTGCAGCAACTGCCTTTTTCAGAGGAGCTTTCCCCAGCCTGTTTCCCTCCCAGGAGTCATCTCAGTGTCTCAGACCACAGTGATGGAACCAAGCAATAAAGTTCATCTTTTTCTTCATTAGGTGACAGTGCAGGGTGCTGTTGCTTGGACTCTCCTCTTTTACTGCAAAACCTTGTAAAATCAGTGCAGATGCTTCCTCCCCTCACCTGTAAATGCCTCAGCAGGTACAAACAGGGAGAGTGCTTGGGGTGATGTGATCTACACACGAGATTAGCAGAGGGCATCACCTGGAGCCGCAGGGCCCACTCTGAACAATGACTCAGGAAAATGCTCTTTGCTGCTTCCCTCAGCACCTCCAGCTCCCTGCTCGGACTCAGAGGCAGAACTGCTGCTGGTCCTGAGGCTGCTGCTCTCCTCCAGCTTTGGGGAAGCAGAAAAAGCAGCTAAATCATCTTCCTACTTCTGCCTTGTCAACAGAATTGATCCCAAAGCTCAGGCAGAGTTCAGTGATGAGCGAGAGCTGAGGGACCCAAGGGCAAGGAGGGCGTAGCTTGGACTGTAAGTTCTTCATTACTGATGCTATAAGAAGGAAAGAGCTAAAGCTGATTAGAAAATAAAGAAGTGCTATGATGTTTTTCTGGGTTTAGGATGAGATCTTAATTTTAAGAAAAGGCTTTGTGAAGCTTCGTATCCCAACGTATTTTTTTGCTGGCTGCAGGGCTTTGGAAGGACTGGTGCATTCCAGATTCACATTCTGGTGGTGCTCCTAACTCTTACCCTGTTACAGAAGTGTTATTGTTTTCATGGGAGGTGATCTTAGCTCATAACTTATATTGCAGCTCAGAGGAAGAAGTGTTTCAGGGCATTGGGATACAACCTCTGTAGCACATCCACCTTGCTGTGGACTTTCTGAGATGTTTCTGATTATGATTTCCAGCAAAACCCAATGTTTTCTCACTTCAGTATTTCCCAGAGATCAGTGCTGGTTCTCTGGTGTCTAAGATTGTTTTCCCTGTTACTTGGTCATCAGTGGTGCTGCAGCAGAGTTTAAGAACCCAAGGAACAGACTGGAACACCCTCTTGTCTGGTGCACACACAGGACAAACTGATGGTTGGTGCCTTGGAAAGTTCACCCCAGCAGTAGCTGCAGCAGACTAAGTCAGGCTCTGTGGGTTTGTGTCGTACGAAAATATTTCCCATTTTCAAGGCAAACCTTGGTCTCTGGTTTCACTGAGAGGCTCTGGAGCGAGTTCTCATAATTGTCATTAATTGGCCAATTGCCTGATACATAAAATGGAAGGGCCAAACTCTGTTTTTCTCCATCCCAGGGTTGCTCTGTTCATTTCAGTCCCCTGGATGGTGCCCTGTGAGTGTGAGCAGAAGGTGCTGACACGAACCAGGCAAGCAGAGCCTGTCAGCACTGGCTGGAGGAAAGGAAGGCCCCCGTGTTCTTGGGCAAGGTCCGGGAGGGACGTTCCAGGCTCCAGGGAGGCCACGCTGAGCTGCAGCTCATGTGCAGAAGAGTCTGCAAGAGGAAGTGTCAGCATCAGTCACATCCCCAACTCTGAATTCACTTCAGGCACCGAAAGTCTTTGGCTGATATTAACACATCTTAAGCTAATGAGTCCTTTGAATTGTAATTCCTTCCAGAAGCTGTTTGCAATGGACTTAGCTGGCTAATGGTTCTGTGTTTGAACTTCAGCCCTTCATAATAAATTCCACTGCTAATTCTTTGCTTTCCTGAAGCTTTGTTCTGCCAGACTCACACCGTGTATCTCTCCTGGGATGCCTTTAGAGCAAGAGCAGGCTGCTGATTTGTAGTCAGAAGCCATGCACCTTTATAAAAGATTCAAAATACCTTGTTTTAAAAAGATTTTAATTTCATTACATTTACAGCTCTAATAAAAAGCCGGGTACAACATTTACTGTTTGTTCAATGAGTGTTCTGATTTTCTGTGCCAGTCGATAGCACCTGGAGTGAATTCATTATGAGGGGCAAGCTCTTCTGGTTGGAGATGCAGTCTGGAGATGCAAGCACTCCCATATCCCTTTTTTTCCATTAAATTCAAGTTTTTTAATATCAATTTTTAATGGCTGATCCCAGGCATGCAGAGTGCTGATTCCCTGCTGGCCCTGTTGTGACGCTGGCATAGCGAAGTGTTTGTGACCTCTTCAGCCAGCCCCACCCCTGCTCCTGAACTCGGGTTTGTCCTTTATCATGCCCTGCTTAGGATGAGGGGGATGCAAACATCTTCCTTCTTTTCTCCAGATATATTTTGCTATGGTTATTTTGTTTAGTCTGGCTTGAAGGCAAAAATAGACCCTATCCATCCTTTTGATTTTACTAAGGGTTATCTTTTAGTGTGAGTGTACGTTCTTCAAAAACACACTCATGACTGACTCACTGGAGATGCTGTAATAATAAAAAAGACCTAAAAAGTTCCAGTTGGTTTATGATTAGCATTTTTAAATTCTTGTTTGATCATTTTCATGCAGAAGCCCTAACCACCTCAGTTATCTGCTGCACAGTCCAATGCGTAATTGACAGCAAAGTGATTTTATCAGTATTCCTTGTAACATCTGTTTCAGATAAAGACAAGAGGAAAAAAGAAACAAATTAATTTGTGGATAGATTTGCTTTGAAAATACATGAGCCTATTCCCATAGTTCCACTTTCTTAAAGCAGTTCCCTTCTGTGCTGTTCACTTTTCCTGTATTTCTGATATCCTGGCATTTAGAATTTAGGTTTTTAAGGGACACCAATGCTTTAGTTCCCGTACCAGTAAGGAATAAGTCCAGTTGAGTGTTTGAAATTGCAGAGTTTGGAATGTCTGGCCCACACTGGAGGTAAAATTAAGACACATATTAAAGGATACTCAGCCTTCAATGAGGTTTTTTTGGACATATCTGATTTTTAGATGTTAATTTCTTGGTCATATCTATCTGGGAGTATTTGAGATTGTGTTGTTTAATACTCATTAATATGACCTTTAATTTTTGTCTATTCATTTGGCTTTTTACCTAGACAAAAATATGATTTCTGGCAGTTTCTGACTTTGACACGCTGCACAGAAGAGTAAATTATGACTTTTTGGCATCATTTCCATTTGTAACTTCATTTCTGCATCTGATTTTATCCCCTGAAGAACAAAGCTATTATATTCCATGGGATTACACCAGCAAAAAGAGATTTAAGTGAGTAGAAAATCAGGCCAGGGATTTGGAAATGTTTTTATTGTATTGACACATTTTGATTTAATGGTCTTTTTTTAAACTGTTTGCTTGTGCAAAACATCATTATTGCAAAATGAATGGGATCATCACGTTTATGAATGGAAGAGGGCACTGCTGTCAATCTTAATATTTTTCATTGCTTCATCCTTTTCCAGTCTTGTCCACTGTTGCTAATCTTCTAATCTTGTTATTTTTAAGGAAAAGTTGTTTCTAATTTATCTGTTATTAAAATCGATTCTGGGCAATTTTAACCCATGAGAGATCCCGCACGCTTTCGGAGGAGGAAATTTGGGTTCCTAAAATGACCTAATCCACAGAGTCATCCCAGAGGAACCAAGAGGGAATGTTTCCAAAAGGGTGGGGAAGCAGTCAGCACTGAGGCACAGCAGTTATCCCACCTGGGCTCCCCGTGCCTGCGACCTCCTGTGGCAGGAGGGATCCCTCCTCTCTTTGGAAAACCACAAAAAAAGGGGTCAGAAATGTGAGTTCACCTCAACCCCCTGTTAAAACCTCCTATTTAGGGCATTTCTCATTTTCCTTTGGAATCAGCAGAATTATCGTGACAAGAACAGCTTTATTCACTGGCAAGTCTTGGTTTTGCTCAGTTTTTTGGAACTTTTCTCCTCTGACATTTAATGAAGGAAAACACCTCTCTCCCCAAAGACGGTTTAGCCTCCCTCTAACATCCAGTCCCGCTGCTGTAAAATATATTATTAATGCTTTAATCAAGCGGCAGTGCTTTGATTAATGTCTTCTCCTGGGTCACGAGCAGCGAGAGAGCATCATTAAACCCAGGGGCTGAGTCACGGAAAGAGACATCGCAGGAGAGGCGCTCCCGAGTCTGTCATCAAGGGGCTCATCTCCTCGGCGGTGTCGAGTTTGGAGTCACCTGGATGGTGTCGTTTGCCTCCAGATGATCCCTCCCCGCCTCCCCCTCGCATCCCTCCTGCCCGGCTTTGTGCCCCTGGCGAAGCTGAAACGCGAGCCCGGGGCTCCCTTCCCGCAGGTGTCGGGTCTCAGCCCCTCGGACTGCGGGAGAGCAGCGCTGGGGCCTGACAGCCAAAAAAGTACATCCCAAGGAAACACCCAAATAAGCATCTTGTTAAGAATTGAAATGTTTTTCCCGCACCGGCAAAGATCATTTTTTGACTGAGTGAGGAATTTGACAAATGCTCGTATTTGTGTCATTTCAAAAGCTTTTTATTTTCATGCAGTGCATATGCAGAGGATGATATATAAAGAACATTTCAGAGCTGCCATTTATGTACGGATCACTTTCATGCATGTGTGATAAGAAGTGTTCTTTGCCTCTGCTATTTAACACTGTATAACTTCATTTTCTTAATCCTTATTACTTGTATTGGATATCTTTGTGCGTGTAAATAAATACACTTGTGCATACCTACTGCACGATATGGATGTGTCACAAATGGTGAATGAGGAATGATTCTGAGAAATATAAGGGGGAAAAATCACTGCCCTGGTCCCTTCAAGAAATTTTTGGGCTCTCCCTTGGCAGGAATGGGGAGTTTTCTCTTCAACACTGATTTGCAAACTGCAGAAATCATTTTCAGCATCACTCTTCAGCATTAGAATTTCCTTTAAAGGGTTGCCGCATGCTCCACATTATTTTCTGTTTCAATACAATTATTTTGAGAGAATTCACACCCTTTTATTAACTAGAGAAATCAGGGGGCAGCTATTTCACTGGCTGATGAGTTATTCACAGCTTGTCTGATGCAGAGAACCCAAAAGGCTGTTCTGGATGTGGGCTCGGAGCTCACAAGCAGCAAATTTCAGGCTCAGTCCTAATTTTTGTCCTTTCTTCAGTGCAGAGTTCAAAGTTCCGTGCAAACTGATGCGTGAACCTGGCTGGTTTAGAGGTGTTACCAAAAGCCCAGTGATTATGGGCAATATTAGTGTCTCCCTCAGTAATTATCTTATGAAACAGGCAGATTAAGCTCTCATATGGGCAGGCAGATGCCGAGCTCTGTCATGTGGGTGACACTGGCAGATTGGGCTCGTGTGGAGCATTTTCCCTGAGGAAATGTGAGCAGGGAGAGTTGTGTAACACAGCTTCTCACCCCCTTTGCTCACCGTAGTTCATGTTCGTATAAAATCCTAAAAAGGAAATTATTTCAGGAATTTCAGAACCTGGAGTAACTCTCTTCAGGTGAGGTCAGATTCCAAGAGCTGCATTTTTTAAGCCATTCTGGAAAAAAATTTACTCTTGATTGATTCCTCCTTCTGAGCTCTGAGTTATTGTTGCTGATCACAGCACAGTGAGGAACCACACAAGTTTTTGGGATTGCTGTGGTTGCAGCTGTTTCAAGGGGAATAAACCCTTGAAGAGCTAAAGGGTTAAAGCCCCTCATATACCCAGAATTATGAAAAAGAGAATGGGAGAAAGAAATAAAGAACAAAACCTTGTATTTAAAGGCCAAATGCTGGAGCAAAGTCTCTCAAATGTGACCCATATATTAATTCAGCATCACTCATGTGGCTTGAAATGAAAGAAAAGCCCCATTTGTTCTGAGTGCTTTGGGTTTGCATTTAAAAGTAAAATTGCCAAGGCTCTACAGGCGTGTTATTTGTTGGGTTTTTTCCCTGCCTTTATGTTTGCAGAGTTGGATAAACTTTATCACTTCAGTTTAATAGCACTTCTGGAAGATGTTTGCTCATGTGTTTTCTATATCTAGTGTATCAACATCAACATTGTTTCACGGATTTGTGGATAATTCTGGCTCACTTGTGTCTGGAAAACATAAATGCCAACTAGTAAAGACCAAGTGTGAGAGGAGATCTGGATGTCTCAGTAAATAAATATCTAAAGAGATGAAGTGATTTTGGACTCAATCTAGTGGTTCTTAAAACACGTTTCACAAAGTGTTTCCTGTTAAAAGGTCAGCCCAGAAAGATTTGAGAACATTTTTTCTTGAGAGAGGGGCAGTTCCCTTCTTAAGGAAGTGCTCCCTCACCGAGACCCTGTGAGTAACTGGTGATTCCTTATTGTCGTTCCTTTGCAATAAATTCATCCCTGTTTCACTGGTAGAGCTTTGACTAAAGCTGTAATTTCCTAAACATTCACCTGTGTTTGCTGAACACACATTTTTTTCTGTTTCACTGGGTTTCTATTTTCAGTTTGTTAGGATTCTCTTTTTACCTTCATTTTTTTTTTTTTTTTTTGGTGAATGTAGAAGTATCCAGGCCAGCAGGGTGGAAGAATTTAAATATTTAGTATCATAAATATTTTAATATCTTCAGGATTATATTTGTGCCTGAAAAGAGAGAAAAGGAACATGTACTTCTGCCCATCTCTCAGACTGCCCCCAGCCTGGGCCCAGCAGCCACAGACCTGCTTAGCAAAATAGTCACATTTTTGAGATTATACTCTTGGGTGGTGTCTGTTTAAGTGGGAGGAGTTTTTGTCATGCAAGCCTTGGTGTCTAAGGTAATGTGAGCAAGTTCGTGTCACATTTGTGAAGGTGCATTTATATTTTTTAAAGTTTACACCCAGTAAAATCAATGGGAAACCTTTACTGGCTTCAGGCCCACTGAGAAACTGGAGGTGACTCTGTGGTGCTTCTTGGATGGATTTTCTTGGCCAGGGCACAGCCTCAGTCTGTGCTTGTGGTTTTGCTGAAAATGTTTGGAAAACCCTTCAGTCCCAGCACAGCTGGCAGTGGCCACTTCAGCAGGGTGAAGAAAGGTGAATTGGTTCTGCTCTGTCCTTATTAACTCTCAATTCTGACACATCAGCTGAGAAACTTCACCTTGTTCTCTCACCAGAACCATGAAACACCTTCTCTATTTGCATACATGCTTCTCCTCAGCATGTATATAAATGTCTATAAATACCAGAATGTTTTATAACCCGAGGGATCCACAGCACCTATTCTGATCTGTGTGACATGGCCACAAACCTGATTGCACCGATCCTGTGGCTCGTGGCCACCCAAAGCGTTCACTCCTCTCACTGTGACTTTGCTCAGTGACGAGTTTTCTCCCTGTTCTAAATCCCCCAGTGGATTTTGTTGTGTCAATTCGAATATTGCATCAACATTAAGTAATGAATTTGTAAAGAGGAAAAAAAAAGGCAGGTAGTTTAGGAGTACATTGCTCCAGTGATGTGCTCCAAATTAAAAAAAAATAGTTTATTTTTTCTCCCTCCTTCTTTAGACATCCTTCTAAAATAAATGACAGAATGGAGCAAAACAAAAATACCTAGATTTTAATTTCAGCCTAATGTGAGCACCTCAGAGGGACAGAACTAGGGGAATGGGATGAAGTTCGAAATGCCAGCAGCCTGGCAAGTAGCCACATCTTAAACTACACACTGGCAAAAAAATGCATGCGCTGGGAAACATGTGCATGTGTTGTGGTTGTTTTCATGAGGGTGGAGAGCAGTGTGACTGTGGGGGTTTATAAACAGCAGTGGGACTGAAAATTATTTGTGGGTTGGAGTAAGCAGGAGAAAAATCTAATTGTAAAGCATTTTGGTTTTAGGCTGCTCCACAGACCTCTGGGTACCTGGCAGCTCATCACCAATATTTCTGTTATGAAACTGAGGGAGGAGGTACTTAAAGCTTGACTTTACATTAATTGCTTACTTGAGGAACATGGGAATAGTTGACACAACCCATTTATCCCCTGTGGCTGGGAGAGACTCTCCTTGGGAGAAACTCTGCTGCCTTTGAGCAGTCACAGAACCCCTGGGCCTGCACGGGCTGCAGAAATCTTCCAGCTGCACTTGACACAGAGCAATGAAAAATAGGGATGGGAATAATTTCCAGAGGCCTCCCAAAGCAGCATTAAAATACTTTTATCCCATTCCTAACAGGTACTTGTCTAAGTTGATCCCCTCGCTGTTCATTCCCTCTCTCTTGCCACAATGGATAACTGTGTCCACAATTATGGGATCCACAATGGATCCCATGTCCACAAATGGATCCGCTCCTGTGCTGCCAGTGCTGAACTCTCTTTAGCAAGAGAGGAACAACAAGTTGTTGGGGTTTTTTGAGTTTTCAAACTCACTTCTGCCATTCTCTTACCCTTTTCCAGTGGCTATGGAGAACTGCAAGGAACCGAGCAGTCGAGAAAATCACCTCATGTAGTTACAGCTTAATAAATTTTAGTGTCTGGAATGCCTTATAAGTGATTTTTTCCAGCTCTCCCACCACCTTTGTCACTCTCTGCCTGTTTCAAAAGACTCTCCATAACATTCTTTACGCCCTTGGGCTAAAGGTACCAAAACAATTCAGATGGCAAAGGTGGGACCCTGTGCGGTTGTGCAGCCCCTCGCGGGCTGGGGGCCAAAAAACCAGAGCCTTGTCCTGCTCTGTCAGGACTAATGGAAACGCTGGTGTGAGCTGAGGGAAGGATCAGACCCTACAGGAATTTGCAGAGTGTTTGCAACAGTTGAGGCAGCCCAGAGTGATGCTGAGCCCACAGAGCAGGGGCTGCCTGGCACAACGTGCTCCTGCCCTTGGCAGCAGAGGTGAGTAACTCTTGAACACAGAATCGCTGGCAGGAAAACACCTGGGCTGAAAATGATCTTTATCAAATTAACTGAGCCCAGGCCTGCTGGGAATGTGCATTGTGGCTGGATCTGGAAGCACTCTCAGGGGTGCTCTTACCTCTCACTTTCCCAGCCTCGAAGACACAGCCCTGCACATTCCTGCCAATATTGTGTGTGGGGGACAACATCGAGCAGCATTCACTCCTTCATGTGCCAGCATCACCTTAATGGGAGCCCTGGAGCAAGATTTAGGGTCCTCCTCGCTGGTATTTCAGCAGAGGAGCTTAACTGCTAAAGCTTTCCATTTAAAGTGTCCAGTTTTTAGAGTGAATATGAGTGGAAAACAGCAGAAGGCTTCAGAAATCAGGAACCAGAGTTCATGCAAATAACTTGTGTAGACACCACTCAGCATCAAGGTGAATTAGATCATTTTAGTCCTGTTAGATTATTAAAGGAAATTAGGCTACCATGCCAGACAGGAATGTTTAGAATACATAAATTATCCAAATGTGTGTGCTTTGAGTAATATATCAGAGAATGGAGAACTCTGCTGGAAATAGAGACATTTTTACTTAATCCCGGAATAAACCAGTGTAGCCACGATTTCAGGTTTTCTTTCTGCAGAGATATTGAAAGGTTTTAGGAAAAGCCTGGCATGGGTCAAAGGTGCTAAATCACAAAGCTAAGGCAAGGCTGAATTTATTTTCCTGTTGTTTTTATTTTAATGAAATGATGAATAATTTCAATATGAAAATTAGGAGGCCTGTATTTAACCAGAGGAACCAAGGCACTAAAACCTTGACAACTGATTGCCTGTCTAGATATTATTTCTTTTTATGGTTATCTATCTACATTTAGATGCAAGAAGCCCGTAATATCTCTTCATATATTTATTATCATTCATTTCCACTCATGTAATCCCACTTCTTTGTATAGAAGTGCTGCAATAATTGGTTATTTTGTCACGGAGCAGAATGTGTCCACTGATAGCTGGTGCTGGTAAAAGTGTCCTTCACCACTAAATTAAAAATATGTGATTCTACCATCATCTGTCTAGACCAGGGACTTTCATCCTGCTGTTGTCTGCTGCATCATGACAGCTTCCACATCTTTCCACAACTTCATCTCCAATTTAGGTATGAGCAGCAGCACACACGGCAACCAGAAATAGCCTGGCTTCCAGCAAAATGTCAGGCACCCCATAAAGTTAATAAAAAAGTCCTACACCTTGTTTTTCCTGCCCTGCAGTTTCCATCTCATACGTCAGGAGAATGTACGTCCAAGGAGGTGGGAATGGCCATCTGTTCTGCCTGCACAGTGCCGATACTTGGGAGGACTGAATTACTCAGATGCTCGAATTTTTAGAGACATCTGGAACTGGTGGCCATCTATTAAAAAAAAAAATAATAAAATGCAGCAGCACAGAAAAAATTAAATTGGGCTGAGTGCCTTCCCCGTGGGATCATGAGAAACTGCAGGACCAGCATTCGTAGAATCACAGAAGGGTTTGGGTTGGAAAGGACCTTAAAGCCCATCCCATCCCATCCCTGCCATGGGCAGGGACACCTTCAAATATCCCAGGCTGCTCCAAGCCCCATCCAGCCTGGCCTTGGACCCTTCCAGGGATCCAGGGACAGCCACAGCTTCTGTGGGCACCCTGTGCCAGGGGCTCACCACCCTCACAGGGAGGATTTTTTTCCTGATATCTCATCTAAATCTACTCAGGAAAATGTAATAAAGCCAGAGGGGATGACATCATTAGTAGGTTTTACTAGTTTGTTTTCTTAATGACACCACAAAGCACATGGGGAAGGAGTAGAAGACAGTCAAGAGTGCAGAAAATTAAGAAATTTAAACTGGATGAGCTCAGTTATGTACAGACAAAAGGGGCACGTTGCCTAAGCCTTCAGAATGAAAGCACTGAAGTTCTGTTTTAGCATTATAGTGTCAGTTGGTACAGGGGATTCCCAAAGATATTCCCATGCAGAAGCCAGCCCTGCATTCTGTGTGGGTTTATCAGTGAGCCAAGGGCACACTGGCCCAGGCCAGGAATCAAAGGGACATTTCCTGTGTTGCGTGAGGTGAAAATTCCACTGCCAGCCCTGGGATCAGCTGCCCCTTGCCTGGAACAGACACGGATGTGTGAAAATATGGAAATACCCGCTCCGAGTGAAGAGGAGAAGCTGTTCCCTGGTGAGGGGAGCAGGAGCAGGCAGCTGCTGAGCGCTCACCGTCAAGAACCTCAAGAGCCGTCGAGCTGAGGCTTCACCTGGAGGCCCAGCAGGGAGAGGGCTCTTGGACAAGGTGCTTTTAATGCAGGTGCAGAGTCAGAAGGCAGGAGTGGGGAGAGCAGGGCGTGATTAATAACTCTGCATTAATTGCAGCCTCAATAACCACAGCGTGGGGCAGCACAGGCAGGGAGGAATCAGCTCGGTCCCCGGCCCATCGCGGCTTCCCGGGGCTGGCAGCGTCTGCCACGGGCAGGGCTGGGCCACCTCACAGTTGTGCTCTCCCAAGGCACCTTCCCTAAAAACCCCTTTGTTTTAAAAGTAGAACAAACACTCTGACAGTATAAAGAACCTTTTTGTTCAGTATTGAAACTATCAGAAGATTTTTGCAGTTTTGAAACGACCAAAATCTTCTACAGCTGCTTTTGTTTCTGATACAGAATTTATGTCAGTATCTTTCTGACACGGTGTTTGTGTCAGAGCAGGGAATTTGGATGGAGAAGTTTGGAGATCAATTAATGTAAAATCCAGCCTTGCTGTGAAGTCTCCTTCCAGCAGCTCTTGGTTGGGAACACAGTTTTTCCTGTACTTAAATTTAAGTCAAACAAGCCAACAGGATTTCATATGGATGGAGCAGGTGCTGAACAACAGTATTGCCAACACCTGCAGCTAAATCACAAATTAATCTTTGCAAATATTGTTTATAAAAAAATGAAGATGTTCTCTCACTTGTACCTCCTGCTTGGTTCTGAAAGGTATATTTAGATTACATTTTTAATCTTTTCATGGTAGTGATGAAGTCTTAATGTTGACTTTATTTTTTATTATTATTTTTTATCTCCTGTGGGCTAAAACTCTTGGACCTGCAATTTAAAGGAAGAGGGGAAAGCAGCAAAGAGTGTGAAATGAAATTGAAAATATTATCTTTTTGGCTTAAATTGTGTTTTGCTGCTGTGAAACCTAAAAGCAAATATTCTGTACAAGGAAAATGCTGCTCACAGCCTGGGAAGGTGCTCTGCACCTGCAGACCTGGCAAGTTCTGGCTTTTTCCTTCATTTAGCAGCAATGTTTTGAGCTGAAATATTTTCACACAGATCTACCTCTCGTGCAAAGGTCTTGAACACCTGGGCAGTGAGCTGTGAGACCTCAGAAAGTGGGGTTCTGTGTGTCAGAACTGAGATCTCTTCACCCACTTTGCTGTGCAGAGCAAACCTTTACACGGGAGCTTGTGAACCTCGGAGACACGAATTCGCCCTTTAGGGGAAGCACTGCTTGTGAGGGCTGCTCAAATCATCACGTCAGAAATGTATCTATCTTTTCTCTGAATTACCACCATTTGATTGCTTCAGGTTGAAATATTAAGTGTTGTAAAGTAACACAGGCTGTCTGTATCTACTGCAGGACATTATTCCTAACAGAGCAAATTGGAAGTGACTCATCACTTGCTTCACTTCAGGATGTGTTTGTTCACAGGTATGTTAAATGTCCCTGTATATTTCAAATGATCAAGTGGATTTTCTGCCTTTATTATAGCAAAGTAGTTAAATACAGGCTCAGTGCTCATTTTATGGGGTTTTTTTTTTTTTTTTTTGGGCTTTGCTGCTGCTCCACGGGTTTGGAACCAGCCCCTCACTCGGTCCCACGCTTTGCTGCATCCAGGTTCCTTTGGAGACTGAGCCCTCAGTGAGCAACACACAGATGGCAATTTGTGCCAGCATTCCTGGGTTTATTACTCCCCATCTCAGATGGCTATTTAATTTCTTACCACTTTTGGCTGGAAAACTGGCTGTTAATGTAATCAAACGCCTGCTTTCTGTCAGGCCCCAGGCATTTATTTTCATTACTGGGGTTGCCTCAAAAAAAAAAAAAAAACAACCAACCTGGAGGGTGGGTGTTGGAGTGAAGCTCTTTGGAGAGCTGTGTGTCCATCTGGTGTGTGAGTTTGGAATAAACAGAGAGGGCCTGGTGCATCTTCAGGAGGTGTGGGAGCAGGATGCTTCATTACAGTCAGAGGGAATGGTGCCTGTCTGAGGATCACAAGGTTTAACTCCATTTGAAAGATCTTAAAGGAGGGAAGAGTGCAGCAGGCATGGAAATAAAATGGAAGTTTTCACCCTCAGCCCCCTCAGCTGCTCTGGTTGTAATTTTTAGCAGTGTTTCAAATTCCATTCCCAATGTGTTTCTCGAGGATCCGCAGATTGGCCACCTCTAACTCCTGGCTTCCCTCGTGCTTCCCAGCACACGACTGCAGGGTTCTCACCCCTCCTGCTTTTTTTCCCTGGCTGCAGCTGCATGGATTTGAAAAGCAAAAGCAGCTGGGGGTATTGCAGGGCACCTACAGCTCAAGACAAGGGAGATAAAGAAGACAGAAAATCAAGGGAAACAGAATAAAATGAGGAGAGGAGGAGGAAAAACAAATCACACAGGGTCGAGAAAAATGAGAGGGAAAGAAGAAAGAAGATTGGAAGTGTCTGAGGGATGAAGAAACCTCTCTGCAACATTTTTTTCCGTAAAGCACAGAGTAAATTAGTGCTGATCGGGGAACAAAAAATAAGACAAATGAGACAAAATCTGTTGAAATATTTGTTATTTCTTAGCTGAAAAGGTAGTCCTGTGTCATTATGCTAAATAAACCAACTAAAATTATTTTTTAAATTCTTAAATAACAGGCATAGAAACAAAGGAGATATCTACTAATGCCTGCCTAGGGCTGCAAAAACCTACAGCCATGCAGGTACAGCAAGGCAACATCCCAAAACAGGAGTCAAAACACAGGCAGGGCATGGGGAAGAAGGTGAATGCTAACACCAAGTCAGTGGAGGTCAGAAGAAAATTACTTTTCCATTTATGTCTTTAGGGAAGAGTGTCTGTCAGGTGCCAGGGATCTGCTGCACAGGCACTGACCTCCCTCACTCCCTGAAGGACGGGGGGAGCCTCTGATTTCTCTCCAGGTGTAAGGATCACACCCCTATCTGCAAATATATCTTTGCACTGAAGATTTGTTGTCTTTTTATTTCTTTCCTTCCTTCCAAACACGCTGGAGGCTCCAGACAGATGCCTTGTCACTTAGAAAAGTGATTGAAAGCGGGGGCGGACAAGGTAACAAATGCCAGTTTGTTTGGGAAAGGGAACAGCAGAGGGATCTGCTCATCTGTTCCTGCACCTGCTTGCCTGGAAGAGAAGGAAATTCCCTGGGAAAGTCCAGTTTGTTGGCTCTAAGGGCTGAATGTTCTGTCTGGGGGAAAGTGCCTCTTGTTTCCATGTGTGAGGGACAAATGGAGCAGCCCCAGACCTGGCAAACAGTGAGCTGGGAGGAGTTTAACTTCACAAAGCTCTTGAGAGCTCTTTCAGCAAAGATGAAACTTCAGTCTTGGAGTGAAATGCTCGTCTCAGATCAGCTGAGATCAGCCTCAATTCCCTTCTGTGCATGACTGGGAAGAGGAGAGGCAGCTTCTCTGGGGGTGGCCCCTCGCTCCTGAGCAGGAGGCTGGGCTGCACATGGCTGCGTTTAATCATCTCCACGAGCCAGATGCCTTCCCCAGGCTGTGGGGATTCTGTGCTAGCTGACACAGGAAGGATTTCTGCAAGGTGACATTTGAAACGTGCAAACACTGCAGTGTGGGTTTCACTGTAATTGAAAGTTTGTGGCAGGGAGCAGAGCCCCCTCCCCACGATTTCCTTGGTGGGGAGGAAGAGTTGGGTGTCAGTGACCCCGCTGCTGGCCTGGCTGTGCCACAGCTCAGGGAGCTGTGACCAGACTGATTCAAAAAGAACCAGCCTCTGACAAAGGAGAAGGGAAAAAAGCCTTCCTTCCACGGCTGATCCCACTTAACTCCCACAGAACCACACGGCGGGAGATGAAAAGAGGTGAAACGCATCTCTGCTGCCTCAGAAACCTTTCTGCAAGACTGGCGCCAGCTTTGCATTTCCTCACTCTCTGACCACAGAGCCGAAAATTAGAGCTGAGCTGGGCAAGGCAAGGCCTGTGCTGGCACTGGGATCAGGCCATTCTGGGCCACAGTTCACGGCATTATTGCTGTTTGTTGACATGCTCTCTGTAATTTAAGGAACCGTCTGCTTTCCCTGGCAGTAAAGTCCGATGGGTGTCTGGGATTTTCTGCCCTGCACTTGATTATTCCTTCTGTCTCCACAGTAAGAGCCCAATCTGTCACTGGATTATGTACATTGACTTAGCAGAGAGATTTTAAGGCTGAAACGAGTGTGTGAGAACTGGCTGCTGAAATCCTCAGGCCCTTGGGTCTGTGAGTGAAATATTGGCGGGGGGGACTGAATAATAATAATATTCTGCACAACACCGCCAATAAATGAGAAGCAAAACAGCAAAGGCAAGCAAACAATTCCTTTCTATTTCCATCATGCACATGTTTTATTTTTAATTCAGTGTATAGGTAACAGGGTTTTTTTTAGCACATAATTCACCAAGGATTTCCTCTTGGTTGTTTTTCTTTTCTTACAACAGAATGCCCCTGATTACATTCTGAGGTCTATTATTGACAAAAGTTGATGGAAAAAGAAAATACCAGGATACAGAATGAATGTTTGAGGCTGAACCAAAACACTGGGGAAAATCTTTGGCCAGTCAGGGCAGAGGTCATCCTTCCACAGCCCTGTGGTCTGTGTTGCTCTTTGCTGCTCTCACCTGAGTTTCACTGCATTGGAGTCTGACTGGGAAGGTCAGGAAATATTATTCATTCTCCAAATCCATGATATTTATAACAGAATAATCAGAAGCAGCCAGAAAAAGCTGATGGATCTCTTAGAGTTTCTCTCTCACAGTATAAAAATAAGCAAGGTGACACAAACACACCGGTGTCTCCAGCAACTGGGGCCATGCTTCCTCCTATTTCCTAGTACAGATCCCCAGTGAGAGCTCTCTCACGCCCCGTTCGCTCGGGTGAGCCCATCAGCTCCCTCAAAATCTGGCCCCCATCACCACCATCCTCAGGAGGGGGAAATGTGGCCAGTGGCACAGATGCTTGTGGGCTGCCTCCACGGGCAGAGCCCCCCAAGCTCACTCATTTATGACGGGGGTGGCCGTGAGTGACTCCTGGGCGTCACCATGGCACAGCTTCTGTGGATGCTGAAGTGCTGCTAGCAGAGGGATTTGCCATCTCCTTGCACTAATTCTGTGAGAATTTTCCTTTACTGTGCAAGCTTTGTAAACATTAAGATAGGTTTTGTAAACAGCATTCACACCTGCTGTTTTTCACGTATGTTTTGGGTACAGTAAGATAATATTTTTAAATGGGTGTCTAAGACCTTAGACCAGTCACCCTGGGAGAAGTGTGAACACTGTCCAATCGCTTTATGGAGCTACGATATATAAATGATACTGTAAAAATTAATAAATAATTCATTCCCTCACTGGATTGCTGTGCTGCCACATCTTTTGGTCCCTGCTAACAATACCAACACAGCTTCCACTGAGCTCTGCTTGGTCCTGCTCTACCTCCCAGTCATTCCATGGATTTTCTGGGGTGCTGGAGGTGGTTGGCATGAGCACAGGAGATGGAAAGGGCAAGAGCTCGGCAGCAGACGCTGGCTCCTTCATGGCAGCACACCCAGGAGCTCAGCAAAGCCAAGCTGGGTGGTGGTGGAGCAGATGTTTATGGCTATTTCTCGTTTTAAATCAAATTATAGCGGTGTGGCCACTCATCCATCAGGGATGTTGTGTGGGGTAGGTGGTTCAGACAGCTCCTCACAGGCTGTGTGTGATTCCAGCCCTTCCCAAGCAGGCACTGCCTGCACACCAGCACTTTTTGCTGCATCTCTTAACTGTTTGTTCCACCCTTTGGTCAAATACCATGGAATGCAAATAATGGGAAAATGCTTTACTTGACCTTTCAGAATTACCCAAATGGGTTTTCTTTAAAAAAAAAAAAACAAACAGTTAAAACCTCCAACTCAGTCATGAGGAGATGATCAAGGACAAAGCCCACGGAGCAGTTTAACTGGATTTACCCTTGTGGTACCCGGTGCATCCACATGGGACACATTAATGACAAAACCTGAACCTTTAAACAGACCACAGAACTTATATCCAAAAAAACATATTTAAATTTATTATCTAAAGAGAGGTTGAAGCGTTGGTCTGGAAGGTCAACATATCAAAGGTCCAGCTGCAGTCCTGCCAGCAACCTTTGCGGTATCTTTGTCCAAGTCCTGTGAACTGTCTGTGATGTAGTTTTAAAAATGTGGATAAAAGGGGTTTTTTTCTTCTCAAAGAGTCAAAAATTTGACTCTCAGAGAGTCAAAGAGTCTCAAAATTTTTCTAAAAAGTTGTTATTGAGACCAAATTAAATCTAGGGAAAGCTGTTTAATCACTTAATTAAATATTTCCATCAAGCAATATGACCTCTTTTGAGTTTCTGGTTTCCCTGGAAACCTGTTTTTGCAGCCCCTGTCTGCCCATGTGCTCCAGCTGCTGTGGGCTGAGCTCTGAAGCTTTCACAGCAGTTTTGGAGGTGCCGGGCAGGGTCAGGCTCTTCTCTGGGGCTGGCAGCAGCCACATGAGGGTCACTGCAGGGCCACTGGGCAGCAGAGAATGGGAATGTGTGATGGGAAGGGATGTGTGATGGGAAGGGATGTGTGATGGGAAGGGATGTGTGATGGGAAGGGATGTGTGATGGGAAGGGATGTGTGATGGGAAGATGCAGTACAGGTGTAGTCAAGAAACCACAGAAATGCTTTTGTTCGCAATTACAGGAGCCAAATATTCTCATATTTCATTAATGCTCTCATTGAGTTTACACCTCTGACCAGCCACTTAGTGGGTGTTTTAAAAACATGTTTTCTTTTAGAACGGTTGCAAAGCAAGGAGCCCATTTTATTTGGATTGGGATTTGAGAGAGTAAAAGGAAGAGCTGAAAACATTGCAGTCACAACGAAGACAACTTTTGTCCCTGTAAACTTCCAAATTCCATAAAATAAAATCACATAGCAGCATTTCCCTTCATTAAACCAGGGGAAATATTTAATATTTTTAAGACTTCTAGGCAGACATGTGTGTGTGTTTCAGTGACCTGATGCCACAGCCAGCTGCCCTCCACTGCTCCCCGTCCTCCTCCAGGCCTGTGTTAACACCACACCGAGGTCCAGGAGTTCTCTCTGGCTCCTGCTCAGTGGACCACTTTAATTTGGACACTCTAATCCAGGTAACTGAGTGCACAAACCTATTGATCCCTAAAGAAATAGTCACCTGAGAAATTCTTACCTGAAATTAATCGGATTTTGCCTTAGATAAATGATAAATTTATAAGGGAATGTTAAAATTATATTTTAATAATTATCAAAATCCGAAAATTGGTTGGTTTTTAGAAAGTGATCATTTTCTCATTTCAATATTTTAGGTACCTCCATCTCAAAAATGAGATGCTTCACATAGGAACAAAATGTTTTCAAATTGCAGGAATGAAACTTTTTGGCCGCACAGAACCGATGACAAGAAATCTGAATCTCTCTTCCTCGATGAGTTTCAAAGTGTTGATGGATTGTCCTGATGCACAACATGAAACACTTCCAAAATCTCACAGCTCTTCAGGGAACAGGAAAAATCTGCCCACTCAGTTCTTGTGGCAGCGGAGGTATTTCATATTGAACTTTAAAAACATTGACAGATTTCTTCCTGCAGCCAAAGGAAGGCAGTGAGAGTTTATGTGTTTCAAAGAAAATTGAGATGCTGGCAGACAACATCCCTGTCTGTGTGTGTGTCTTTCAAAATGCAGTTGTCACCCAATGCAGTTGTAGCATGAATCATATCCTGAAGAGTTATATAAGGTTTGGGCTGTGGGTAAAAGCTGGATTTTATTTTCCCCCAGGGAAAATTTGAATCTAGTGAAAAAAAATAAATATATTCTTCTTCGAGATTTAATTGGAACAGTAACTGAAAAGCTGGAAGCTCTAGAATAAGGAGCCTATTTATCTGAGTTTGGTGTATTGTATTTATAAATGGATAAATATCAGTGTACAGAGGGTCAGTTTGGAGAACAGCTTTTGTGGCCTGAATTTAGAAACCACTCCATTCTGATGATAAATAAGAAAGGTCCCCTTGGTTATGTAAAAAGAAGAGGGAAGCATCTCACTGAATAATCCCGAGGGATTACAGGGTCCCAGTGAAAGTCCAGCATTAGCCAGCAGCCAATGGCTTCACATCTGGGGTCGGGAGCCCAGAGTCAGCTGGGGGGTGGCACTCATTAAAAATAGATCTGCTGGAGAGCTAAGATGATTATTGGTGCTGATTCGCAGCATTAGACACGGGGAGCAGCCTGTCAGGCTATTCCTTCACTTGAGCACACAAAAACCTCCGCCTGGGCTGGGGCAAGCAGGGATTCATGTCCGGGGAGGGGAGAGGGAGAATTTGGGAGCAGGAGAGGGAAGACACCTTCGCTCTGCTCCTCTGACATCGTGCTGGTGGAGCTTGGAGCCAGAGCTGAGCTCATGGTCAGACCTGCAGGGATTTGTGTGGCTTAAACACTGGAGATGTAAATGATTAACGTGATCTCCCCGCCTGACGCTGTGAAGTCTCTGCAGCTGGATTTACACCCAGTTTGTGGGAATTGCAGGGTAGCAGGGAGTTTGCAGGTCCATTTCTTTGAAGGAAATCTGGATACCTGGGATGGGCTGAGAGCGGTGGATGCAGTTCATAGTTGGGAATTAAACAAGTCAGCAGGACTCCCCACTGGAGTGCCCACAGAAATAACAGTGATCTGACTGGGAAACCCTTGTTTTCCTAGTTACTGGTTCTTCTTTATTCTTATTTGTTCTGTTTTGCAAGAAAACACTTAGAAAATATCGCAGGGGAAGAACAGATTTCTGTTCAGGCACAGAAAAAATATGCACTTTTCGTGGCTAAACATGCAGGTTGGATAACCACAGGTATATGTTCCTGACAGCCCATTTCCCTCCATTTGCTGAGACAATGACAGGACAAACAATTTAAAATAATAAGCACTTTCAGAAGAATAACAACACGTGCTGTCTGCTGAGGGGGGAAATTCTCATCCATCAAAGAAATGATTATGGGTAGTTTGCCCTGATCCTGCTAATTCCAATAGGCACCACAAATTCCTCCCTCCTAACTCCTGGTTTATGTGTTTACTGATGGTGAGTGAATATTCTGTTGAATCATTTCAGCTGGCCATTAACTTAACTGCTGAGAAATTAGAGCTCAGAAATGCAGATTCATGGGGGTTATCTGGTAATTCTTTAATCAACTGCTCCTGCTGAATTTCCACGTGACTTTTCTTTTACCTGGGGCTGTGTCATCCATAGTTACAGTTCAGATTAACCTGTCAGCTCAAGTAAATGTACTTTTTTAATTAGGTTCTTAATGTTTCCATCTGTGGCTCGGACAAAATATTTCCATATCCTTTTCCACCCTGGTTCAGAAACGCTCTCCTGAGAGGGGAGTGCTGCTGAAAAAAGCCAAGCCATCTCCAGCAGCCAATTCCCCCACGCAGATGTCGGTGGATTCAATGGGGATTCACATCTTGGAGCACAGATAATAAAAGAGAAGCCCATAAACCCAGTTATTGAAGCCCTGACAGGCAGCAGCACTTCCTAAGCCTAATGGCTGCACACAGGGTGTGCTTTGGAGACAATCTCACTCGGTGCTTCCCCTGTAAATAATAATAAGATACAATGGATCTGTGGGAATTAAGTTCTTAGGAGGCGGTGATGTCATGTCCACAGATTCAGGGCAGTATTCACTTGCTTTTGGGAAACATTTGATAGTTACATAATATTCCTCAATCCATGTTCTGGATCAGCTTTGTTCCATCAGGCTTTTCCCATTACTTTAATAACTTCTGCCCCCAGCTTCACAAGTTGTGGGGGTTTTTTTTTGTTTTGTTTTGTTTTTTTTTGAAATGTGCCACCATATTTGAAAAGAAAAAGAAAACAGAAGAAAAAAAGAAAATAAAAAAGCCAGGGAATCCAGCAACTTCTAATTCGTGGTTGTTGCTCACATGGATATAAATAATAGGGGTTGTTTAACTGAGGGCAGCTTATTTCTTATCTGAGGAAATATTAATGCCCTCCCTGTTATCTAATTCAGCATAATGTAAGGGGATTTAGTGGAGATTAAGAGAGAAAGTGGGAGAAGGATTTATATTCTTTAGGGCCATGCTGGTGCTCCCAGGAGTTTTGGCATCACTTCCATTAGAAGAGGTGATTGCTCTCCGAGGAGTTAAAATAATTGGAAGGAGAGGCAAGCTCTTACACTGGAATGAAAAGTCCTGAGGAAAAAAAGAAGCAATTGTTCAAGTTTCAGACTCCCTGCCCTCCTGCTGGAGGGAAACATCTTTGTTCTCAGACCTGGAGCCTGAGGAAAGGCCGGCACCCCAGCAGCACTTAATTTTTAACAGCTCTGCTCCTCTGCTTGGAAGAGAAACGGGCTCTGCAGAGGTTCACTCCCTGGGGGTGATCCAGCCTGGCCAGACAGCGACAGAGCACAGCTCTCTAATACAGTGTTATCAAATCACTCCAGTTATGTGTGCAGCTCCTCGGGGCGAGCCGGGCTCTGGGAAGGGCTCTGACACCTCCAGGTGAGGTATCCAGCGTTCCCCAGTGAATGCATTCAGGTCTGTGAATATGTATTGGTTTTATACAGGAATAAACTTTGTATATAGATGGGGAAGCTGTCTCAGAAGTCTTCTTCTGTTTGCCCTGAATGATTTGTTGTGATTGAATCTCCAAATTTACCATTTCAGTCGAGGATTCAAGGAATGCTCTGTGCCAGAGTGCCTCTTTCTAGCGACAGCATGAAATTCTTGAATAACATTTGCTCCTCAGCCCTGGAGCCCAAAGTATCACCTTGTTTCCTGAAGGTCACATATTTCCACAAGCATCTTGGAGAAGTGAGATGAGTCTTTTCATTGCAAACTTACTCTTGATAAGTACTTCCTAAGCAGAGAAAGTAAACCACCAGCAAAGTCAGCCCCTGTTCTGAGGTTTTATGAGATTCCAGCTGGTGCCAATGACAGATTCGAGCAGATTTTGTGGGAGCCCAGTTGTGTGAAATAGCCAGCAGTGACAGAAGTTTTCTTTAGCATCTCAGCTCGTGTGTAAAATGCAAGGTTGACTTTGTCCCTGTGGATGTGACGTTGGTAGATGTGCACAATTATACCTTGATGAGGATGAAAACGGGACCCCTCCAGGGCAGTGTGAATGCACCAGGCTATTTATGACATTTGATCTTACAGTTCTGCTGAATGTAATTGCTCATTTTGGTGCTAACTGAGCAAAGGCAGGTCAGAAACTCAATACTTCCAGGCCGTGTAGCGAAACAAATCCCACCTTTCCACACAAAGGAGGTTTGAAGGGCAGGAACAATATTAAAATGTGGATTTTAACTAAGGAAAACTTATCCTTCTTCATCCTGTGAGTGTGGAAATATGTGTCTGTCCTTCCTGGCACTGCAGCAAACTTCTGGCCATGGTCTGACCAGGATCATGGACATTTGCTGTCTGAAGCAGGTTGGAGGTAATTCCATCCAGATCATTGGGTTTTACAGCCTGCTGTTATTTTTATTGCTTGTTATTCCAAGCAAAAGGAGTAATCCTCTGGGAAGGGAAAGAGAAGAAAATCTTGGATGCAATAATATAGCTGTAACTATGCTGTCCAGTCATTTGCATCCACAAATGGAAACCCTTGTGCTTTGTGAAAGTGAAGGTTGGAGCCATTCTCTGGCCAGCTTAATCCAGACAGTGATCCCATAATCCACGTTACATTTACTGGCTTCCCCTCCTAATCGGTTTGGAGTCAGCATGATTTCTTCCAAATGTTAATGAAAACCAGGGAGCACTTACCCAGGGAAGCAAATGGAAATAAAATCCATATTTCCAGCCATTATTACAGCTCGGGTCTGACTTTGGGTTCATGTCACAGCATTATGCTGGGCTCAGCTTCCAGCCTTTGTTCTTTTCTGACAGGGAATATTGGAGGAGTTTGATGTGACCAAGAAAATTTTTGCTTAGGAAATCAAAGAAACAGCTTCCTATGGAATTCTCAAATGTGATCAAACTTGTTCTGTTTGTTTAGTTTTTTCCAAGAATTATGAAAATGAAAACTACATTTCATTTCCGAAATGTAATTTCTGAACTTCTGGTCATCCCCCCATGTGTGCAACCTTCTCGTTGAGCTTCTCTCCTGAGCAACTTTCGTACCAACCATGTCATCCAACTCTGCTGTTATTGATCCATCCCCCAGGCCTTGGACATTCCTGCATGGATTCTCAGCAGAGCCCTTTTTCTGGAGCAGCCACTGCTGTATCTCCCATGGAACAGCTCCTCTGGGTGTGTGTTTGTACATTTTCACTGCAGCTCAGTGGCAGAAAACGAGGGAGATGCTGCTCTCTCCTCAGTTTGAAGTGCCTAGAGATCCTCAGAGGAGAGGTCTGGCCCACCCAGTAAATCAGTGGGAACTCAGAGCTATGATAAATGAACAGAGAGCTCAAATATACACATCAGGGCTCAGCCAGGGCATGCCTTGGTCCAAGCAGGCAGTGCTGGGACACGGCACTGAGGACACTCCTGTGTTCATTAACCTGGTGGAAGAGGTGGTTCAGTTGTTACCTAATTTCCTCTTGGCTTGTTTTCCATCTGAAGTCGTGTTCCAGGGTGATTTGCAGTTAATTTGCAGCCTTTTCTGAAATACCATCTGTGGATTAATCAGAATTCCCTCAAATCTGAAATGGGACCCCTAAATCAGGCCCCCATGTCAGGAGTCCGCAGCAGCTTTCCTCACCACCACATCACTTCAGTCATTCCTCACTCAGTTATGTGTGGAGACGCTGAGTTTAATTGTGTTATTCCTGGCAAAGAAGGAGAAAAAAAGCAGAGGAAAACTAGTTCTAACAATCCTATTTGTGAATTATAACTGTACACTCTAATCTAATCATGTTTCTCTTTCCCCAGATGTGGAGGATTTTAAGAGCGCCTCATTACCGAGCACTAATTAAATCTACTGTGAAAGAAATGTTGGGTGAAATCGTGCCAGGTTGGAGCTGCTGGCAAAGCTCCCACTGACTTCAGTGGCACTCAAGTGTTGCTTTTCGGGTTTTGGTCTGATCAGAAGATGATCACTGTAATTATATATTATCTGGTAACATCTGGGATCTCCAATTAAATCTCAGGCCTCATGGCACTGGGCAAGTAAAGAGGTTTATTTGGGTTTTAGGTCATTCATCATGGGTAAAATCCTGAGAAGTGCCTGCCTATAACCAAATGATTTTTTTTTTTCCTGAGGGCCCACAGCCCCCTTTGAGGCCAGAGTCTTTCAAGAGGGTGTGTTTGGGTCCAGAAGGATTATCAGTCCCAAACAAGAAGGACTCCGGGGTTCGTGTGGGAGCCAGACATCCCGGGGAGGGCTGGCTGGAGTTCCATGGGGAGGTGTTAGCCACACACACAGACGTGGCAGCAGTGGGGGCTCATGCAGGAGGGGTCTGTAATAACACCCCAGCACAGGAGAAAGGAGTGAAGGGTGTGGGGTCTGGCTCGAGGGGCTTCACCTGCTCCAGTGCCTGTGAGAGCTGCTGTGAGCAGGAGATGTGAAATCCAGTGTCTGCTGGTCCTCGGATCAGTGATATGTACAGCTGGAGCCTGGCTTGATGGTGACTTTCCTAATTCCTTCCTAAAACTCATTTAAATTCCTCACTGGTTTGTTTTTCCCTTCCCCGTGGCACTCTTTGATCTATGTAGTTCAATTAAAAGGCAGCATGAGGGCAGTGTCTACAAGAATTTGTTTATTTCCACCCTTTGCCTCCAACAGAAGTTCTCTAAATGCTCCCCTTTCTACAGCAACATATTTTCCACTTCTTTTTATTTCCCTCTCCCCTAAGCTGCTAAAACTTTGCTTTAAAGCTGCAGTGTGGGTTAACAAGTGTATGCCCAATCCCTGCCTGCTGGTGTAAACTGAATTTCCCATTTGTGACCGCTCCCCTGATGTGTCAGGCTACCAGGGCAGACAGAAAAAGGCTCAGATGTGGTTCCCTGATTTCCCTCTTTGCTCACAGTAGCACTGCAATGAAAGGAGACTGCTCTGGCTGTGGTTTACCTTTGTCTTTCAGCAGCACTTCTGTGCTAGATACCTTCCTGTTTAATCTAGGGGTTAATTGTGGATGAAAAAAGGACATAAATAGGTCTCTGTCACGGCACCACGGTGTGCTTGCTTCCTTGGGGATGCTGGAAGTCAGACACCTCCCACCAGCAGGTGTCTGAGAATTAATAAATAAATATTTTATTTTGTACAAGCTCTGTGTATCCAGATATTTCACAAGTCAGTCAGCAAAGACTGTCCATCTTCTTCCTCCTATTAAAAATTCATCATATGCATGAACATCCCAGTATCTTAGTTTAAAAAGCTCTTTACTTCAACTGGGACAGCTGAATTCATCAAAAATTACAAAAACACCCTTAAATGTCTCAGCAAAGGCGTCTCCCAGTGTAATTCTAGAGTGGGTCTGACCCCCCACCCCGGTTCCAGTTTGCAGTGCCATGCTGTGCTTTCAGATCCTTCAACTCTGAATGTTTCTGTTGTGACATTTTCTGCACCATAAAAACACTCCCACCTTCAAGTTAAATCAACAGTTGGGGCAGAATGGGTACCAGAATTGCAGTCAGATCCTCAATTGCCTTTAAAAGAAGGGAAAACGCTGTGTGACATTTGAGGATGACACTAACAGCATCACTAAAATAAATTAAATGAATGCTATCTCTTTTTCTGAGTGGCTTTTAGAGCCTTTATAATGCTTTTTGGATTGTTACTGCTGAGTAGCATTAACAAAGTACCAAACATCTATTTCCGTGTAATTCATCTTTTGCAATATTTGATAGTCCTGGAGTAATGGAAGAGTCATTCGTAGCTGGAAATGGAAGAAATGAAGCGTCAGAAGAGATAGGATGCTATCAAATAAGAAAGCAAACAAGTCTCTGAAATTAGAAAATGTGAGTTTTCGGCTTTCAGTACCTTCTCAAACAGAACTGATAATGCCATGTGGGGTTACAGGAGATTTACCCATGGCTGTTAAGCTGCAAAGAGCTTGTGCAAATAGATTTAATTTCCAAACAAAATCAGACCACACTCGAAATGAGCACTTCTCTTTATATTCATCCTCGAATGGCAAATTGCTTAAGAAAGTTTGAGCCCTGACTTCTAAGACTCCACAACTTTGAGATTTACACTCACAGAAAGCAAGCCTGGCTTTGAGTTTAAAGCAAGAATTTCAGAGCAGCTGGGATTCAGGGAGTCCAAGGGTTTATCCTGAACTTTGTGTGACTACCTAGGGTACTCTGAAAAAAAGAGAAAACTCTATGTTTTGACTTAAGAGGAGGATTAAAAGCTAGAGATGACATAAATCACAGATAAGTGCTTGAGGAGGAGTTTGGCTCTCCAGATGTGCTGTTCTCAACCCGCAGGGGCAGAGTTAAACAATTTCAGTGACCACCTCTGACTAAAACGTTCACAAGCCCTTGCCCTTGGCCATTTGTCAGGCCACGACACCATGAAGGTATCCCTGGGATGGTTTAGGCCATATTTGTGCCTGTCTGGATGTGCCTTTCACGTGTTCAACAGGAACACAACCAGGAGCTCGAGGCCAGGGTGCCAAGATCCTGTCTCAGCTCACTAATCCAAACTGCAGTGCTTGCTCTCACCCCGTTTTCTATATTATATTATAAACCAACATTTTTCAGCTTTTGATGAGGTCTCAGAAGGCCCTGAATGAAGCCCCAGTGAAGGACCAATTTCACCCAAAGCAAAGGAGTCCCCCAGAGGAGCCTGTTCGTGGAGTCACTGCATTACAATAAGCTCAGCACAATCCTTCCATGAGGAATTACAGGACTTTACTTGCAGCATCTGTCAAAATAATTGCACCTCTCAGTGATTTTTATCCCTCTATTCCTTGTTTTAAATATATTCATTAATTAAATGGCTCAGCTCATTTCAGCGTGGCCCTGGACTGAAATGAGCAGTACATCTCCCTCATTATCCTCGGAGCAGATTGCTGGGAACTGGAGCAAACTGAAAGCCTTTGTGTCAGCTCACGCTCCTCGAGCCTTCTCTATTCCTTTGCTTGTTCTGGTTATGGAGACAACACTGCAAAGGGAAAGGATGGGTGTGATTTCTGAGCTGCAGGTGACAGGTGACACCAGAGGGCTGAAACTGCACAGGCATGTCCAGAAATAGGGGTGGCTTTCCTCCTGGAGACAGGAGGGTGGAACAGGGTGAGTCAGGGAGTGTAGGTGTGCTGGTTTGGGCTGGGACAGAGCTCATTTCCTTCGTGTGGCGTCTGGCTGTGGTTTGGATTTGTGCTGGAAGCTGTTGATAGTTCAGGGATGTTTTGGTTTCTGCTGAGCAGAGCTTGCTTAGAGCCAAGGTCTCCTCTGCTCCTCAGCCACCCCAGCAATGAGCAGGCTGGTGGGGCACAGGGAGCTGGGCAGGGACACAGCCAGGACAGCTGATCCAGCTGAGCAGAGGGTTATTTTATTCCCTTGTTGGAGGGGAGGGTGAGGATGGGAGGGTGCAGGGCTCTTGCTCCAGATGTGGAGCAGGACAGGCGACCTGCCAACGTCACTCCCCTGCGGTGAGGTTCATCCTGGGCTGCTCCTCAAGCATCTCTGCTGAAACCACTCCCAGGGAAATGCAGATGAGCCAAATTGGAATCATCTGCAAAGAAGCAGTAGCTGAGGGGTATTTTAATGCAGTAGCTCTAATGGCTTCCCATTTCCTGCTAGGGAAATGTGTAACTAATTAAGTCTATGACATTCATTTAACTCAAACAATAAACCGTGCTGGTGTCATCAGAGGTATTTACTAAACACACATTTTCCTGGAGGGAGAAGGGGAGAGTTTGTAAACAAAACATGAAAAGAACCGTTTATCACCTTTCTGAATTCCAAGTGAAGCTGTTGTCAACAGAATTAAGACTTGGGGCATTAAGTAATATTTACTTTTATAATTAATATTCACTTTTAATTAATAATGAATATAGAAAATAATAGTTGTTTTAAGGTTAAAACTCAGGTTTAAAGCTAGTCAGAGCTTTAATAAGTCCTGTACTTCCAGCAGCAGATGTTGTATGAATGTTTGCTTGCTCTGTGTCTCACATATGCCACAAGAAGAGCTCTCAGTGTGCTGTGGGGAGGAGAGCTGGGATTGCAGCAAAAAAACCCACAAACCTGTAGCACAAATTTCTGAAAGTCTCAAAATAAACAGCCTTAAAAGGTCATCTCCTTGCACTGCAAGGCAGGTGTGCCAAGGATTTGACTCCTCCACCTCACTGCTGGCCCACATCACGAATCTCTGTCGCAGCAAAGCCCTGCACAGTGCCAGGGGACCCCTGAGCGCTGTTTTGCTCCGTCTGCCCATTCAGCCTCAGCGCTGGGCACTGCCCGATTTCTGTCTGCCCTCCCAGCAGAACCTGCTGTGTCTAATTGGAGATTATCCCAAGGGCCACAACAGAACCCGAATCTGACAGTTCAGCTGAGCACTGGAGTAATGAGTTAAATAATGCACCTTGGAAAAGTTAATCCTTAAAAATCCGTTAGACATATCTTGTTTTCCAGGTCAAAGCAGAGCTATATTTAACCTTTTAGAGGAATTCAGGAATTTGGGGATGGGGGACAAAGAGAGGACTGAGCAGTTGCTCTGTGGGCTGCACAGTCTCATCTCATGGTGCAAAACAAACTTGCTCATTCTGTGGAAGTGCAACAAAAATTGGATTTTGTTTCACTCCTCCCAGATCTTGTCCCAGCAGATGACAGCCAGGCACAGAAATAAAATAAAGCACCATATCAAAGAGATATTAAATCCTGCTGCCAACAATTGGCTTCATTTTTCTAGTTATTGATTGCTGTCAAGGTCCTGTCTGGGGAAGGCTGCAGAGTCCTGGTTTATGACAGCTCACAGAAACAAAGAATCTTCCTATCCTTGCTCTGGGAACATTTCTATTCTGCCACTTAAATTCTCCCACAAAATCTGTTATTTTATTCCTTAGATCGAGTGGCCCAGAAAGGCACGAAGTTTTCCCTCTCTCCTCTGGGACAAGGAGGGAGGTGATGGAAGCATCCTGCAGGTCAGGCCATGTCAGCCGGGGGTACACAGAGAGCTCTGGCTGTGACCCCTCTGTGCCAGGAGCACTGCAGCACAGCAGAGACACTCCCAACACATAAGAACCCTCAAAAACAGCTTTATTTTTCCTTTTTAATTTCAACAGCAACCTCAGAGAGCCACACAACTTGTTACCTAATCCCCAAAGCCCTCTGAATTGTTACCGTATAGGCCATGGTGTTGTAAGTATAAAAGCCATCCCATCCTCTCCAGTCTGGAATCATTTCTGCCTAACTCTTTCTCCCAGAAGGCTCAAAGAATGGATTTTCTCCAAGGAAGTGAAAGAAGTTGGCAGCAAACTGCTCAGGCCAGTAGTTGGAGCAGTTTTGGGGGTTTGGCTGAAGCAGCCACAGGACAGCGACAAAATTCCTGCATTCCCCTCTCCTTGCTCCCAGCCAGCAGGCAGGTTCTCTTTACCAAATGTAGGGGATCCATCATATATCGAAGCCCCACCCACAGTTCCCTTACATTTGCTCATTTTTCCCCATCTATTTCACACACGGGGGCTCAGGCCAGCCCAGCGTGCAGCGCTGCCTTTGATCTGTGCACCAGAAAATCTGTATCAAGTCAGCTGCACATTTCTAAGCAGATTAAATTTGCCCTTGTGGTTCATCTGAAGCCTGACAGATCTCCTTTTGTGTTGCTTTGTGGTCCAGGATCCCAAACCAGCCAAACCCTACAGCCCATCTGGAAGTTTAAGCACATGAGGCCTTCAATGGGACTGAACTCATTGAAGGTGCTTAAAGCCTCGTGCAGCCAAAATTCTCAGCTTTTACACACTTACCAGTGACCTTCATCTGAAGATTACTGAAGTGTTCTGGGCCGGTAATTTGGGGTTTTTTGGAAGATGGCTTTAGAAAAGTGAAAAAAGCCTACAGTCTTCAGGTGGAGAGGTGGAGGCCCTTTGGTGTTTGGGGTGTGATGGAGACGCAAGGCCCTAAGGTAGGACATTGTTTTCAAAGACAAGCCAAGAGTTTTTGAGGAAGTTGTAAGAAATTGTGCGGCTGAGTATCCCCTCTCTGGCTCCATGAGGTCACAGGCTCGTTTGCTCTTTCTCAGTCCACGTTCAGAGGAAGGTGTGCCCCCAAGAACCTGAGGTGTAGCAAAGTGCAAGGACCCGAGGGAAAAGGTTACCGAGGGTTGAAATGATGTGGGACTTGTGCTTGCAAAGAAAACAGTCTGCTTTTCCCAACAGTCACTGGAGGGCCCATTTTGGGGATCTGACATATGCCCCGGGCTCCAGGAAGCAGCTTTACCACAAAAACAACTTTTGACAGAGGTAAAGACCCTGAACCAACTCCAGGCTCAGCTCCCTTCTCTGGGTAAAAACAGCAGCGCAGTGTTCTCACTTCTTCTCAACGGCCAAACAAAGCTGAAAGGTTGTCATTCCTGGGGAAATTGATGTATTGGTACTTTTTAATACAAATGCCTTTTTTTGGGTGGCTATATTTAGCCCAATACATCCTGGGAGCTATATCTGAGTGTCATGCACAGTGGAAAATAGCCCTCTGAGGTCAGTAGCCAAACACAGAAGGAACAAGCCTCACAAGCATTCTTCTGGAAGGTGCACATCCTCTCGCATCAGGGGAAATATTCCCATTTTGGTGCAAATCATTTATCTGGTAAATTACAAACATCAAGGCAAAATACAATGAAAGGAGTGGGAACAAGAGGAAACTGTGCCCAGTTTTCCTCTGCTTTTGTACCGCCCTGTAGCCTTTTTGAAAGGCGAAAGTATTTTCCAAAATATGTTTCCTTGGAATAAGCTGCATGTTATTTATGGTTTCTGACAAGATCCTAAGCTACTGATACCCTTGATTTGTGTGTTTAATTTGGGGTTTTTGCAAGAAAAACAGAGAGTAGTTGCTTGTGGGAGCATGAAGTCTATTGCAAGCATCCCAATTCTTGACCAGGGAAGTTCAGGGAAATACTTTATCTGAAAAATGAATTACTCCCTTTAATCTTTTCAATCTGCCAGGAAGAAAAATAAAGAAAAAAAAGGCAAAATTAAATGACAAGCAACAAACCACTTTTTGATTCAAATAGGACTGAGAGAAATCCAAATTGATGGGGGAAGAATCCTGGCTGGTGTTATTTGTGGGATCTGCAGCTTGGAAAAGCTGAGGGAGAGAATGTCAGAGGGACATTTCTGATTAAGGTCCTACGGCTGAGGGGATAAAGGGATCTCCCTGCTCACATAAACTTAGGAATGAGCAGGGATTTTATATCATTTTGATGATCCTGATAAGGCCATTTTGACTGCTTATGGGAGTGACTTTAATTGCTGAGGTGGGACAGCCCAGTGGGTAACGCTGACGCAGAGCCTTCAACATCGATCCCAGCCTGACGCTTCCAACCCCAGGTGCAACCTCCTCTTCCTCCTCCTCCTCCTCCTCCTCCTCTCCTGCATCTGCACTGCCACATTTATCCCCTGCACAGGACTCAGTGCCACTTGAAGCTCTGAGGCATCAGGAGATTTGTGTTTGCTGCCATCGAGACCACACTGGGTATTCAATCTTCAGCCCATAAAAGTTGCAGCCTGCACTTCTAAAATACTCTCACAATGGATGGAGCCATGGCTGCCGCACATGGCTGGGAAGGAAGAGAGGCAACTTGCCATGTTTTTATCATCTTTGCTCATAAATAGCCTTTGCTTTGATGTTTCGGATGACCTTAGCATCGATCAACAGTTGCAGCCCTCAACAGCTCATTCAGTGAGCTGATGTTTGTAAATAAAGTGGAGATTTTAATCCACGGTAGCAAAAGGTCAGTTGGAAAGGAGGAATGATTTACTCGTGGGTCTGTCTCCTCTGTCACAGAACTGGGCTGTAAAAGTCACAAACTGTTTTCGAACAAATCAGAAAAAATTTGATTTAATTAGATTGTGAAATATCAAGGTAGCAATGGCGGGGAGTCATTTCTGGCAGTATGAGTACTCTTTTCAGTAAAGCATCTTTTGTAAACCACTCCCATGGCCTTCATTCACAAACTTTTAACACTCTGGGAGCACTGCTCATTCCCAAATATCTCTGCCATCTCTGCTCCCGCTGACCTCCGTGTGGGAGCTCCCTCTTGCTCTGACATACCATTCTTCCTCACTGATTCCCTGCCCGAGGTGGAGGTCACGGCAGGGGCCCAGCAGGGAGAGGTGCCCCCAGCAGCTGCCTTTCCTTGCCCTGAACCACAAGCTCTTTGCTGACAGTCTTCTAGCTTTTGTGATCTCTGGAATTCATCATTTTCAGCACAGAAAAAACCCCGACATCTGTGCAAGGAAATTTCCTTGGTAGCTCAGCATCCAAGGGCTGTGTGCACATAACCACGGCAAGCAACACAGAGCTTTCCCCCAGCTCTGGCTCTGGTGACAGGAAAGGGAAATCTCCCATAAATTACAGTTGTGCTTTTCAAAGTTTGTAAGCAAACAGCCATGAATCTCCTTTGTTCTTCACAGGGGCCTGTTTGTGCAAGATGCAAGCTGAGGGCAGTCCTTGGGCAGTGCAGGGTGCCCCTACTCGAGGCCTTCCATGAATGCCACAGCTGTGGGGCAAGCTGGCATCTCCCTGAAAATAAATCTTGTGAGGAAAAGGGAAAGGGCAAACTTTCCTAAACCAGATTGCTTGAGAAAGAAGCCTGGAGTTTGCAAGATGCTGGGTTGTGAGGGGAGCAGTGAGCCTGGTGTTTTGCTGGCAGATCCAGAAAGGTCTGGATTGTTTGTGAAGCAGCTGAAGGAGCACCAGGCTCCCTGTGAGCTGCTACCTCTGACCTCACTGCCAAAGGTTTCACACCAGTGATGCCTCCTCCACCTCTGAATGGACACAGTGTCCCCAAATCCAGTGCCACTGCTGATGCAACAGGAACCCAGCACTGCCCTGTTGTTTCTTCCTTCTTATCTCTCAGAAACCATTTCACTGCTGGCTGGGAATGGCGAGGAACAGCACAGAGCTCTCTCCCTCCCACAGACTCCTGCCAGCGTGGTTTAGGCAGCTCTGAAGCATGGAACTGGAGGGACAGACCCACAGCACCTGCCTGCATGGATGTTGCAACACATCCCTGTAGTTCCCTCCACTGTCCGAGCAGAAAATGCTGCAAAGCCCGTTACAAAAATACCATTATTTTAAGCAGTGGTTATTTCATTACTGTGGTAAAAGAGATTGTGGCCATTTAAAGGACCAGGATAGAGTCTGTAATATAATTAGATGATCCTGAAAAAGCAATACTGGAATTCAATCACTGAGCAATCCACATGCACTTCCTGAAGGTAATCAATCCCGGTGTCAAAGGAAGCCCATTGTTCCCGTCCCCCAGGCTCTCCTGCTCCCACAATGTACAAAGGGCTTTCTTGTCAAGACCAACAAATCTACTTCCCCAGCTTAGTCAGAGATAAGAAAACAATGTCTCGACTATCCAGACAATTTGTCTATCTTTAGGCACTTTGCTTTTCTCTTTCTAAGTTTCACTGTTTCCCTGTTTGGGCCATTGCTGACGTACAGCTGATAATCCTTTCCCTGGGGTAAGGCTCTGCTTGTCTTTCCACAATGTAAAACTGAAAATCACTGGAGGTCATTGTGCATTCAGAACTGAAAGCACTGTTCCCATCCCTAACTCCCCGGCTCGCACACAATAGGCAAAAAGTTATTCAAAATATAAACCAGCTTCCAAGCTCCTCCTTTGGTGGCCCTAATTTAGAATTAGACTTTTTATTGTCCCTTGCCACCTGTGTACTGTGAGATTTGATTTGTAAACACTGGCCCAGAAACTCGGCATTCATTCATTAATTCTACCAAGAATGTTCTGTTTTGTAACCAGAAAATCGAATTACTTGCTACTTAATTTTAGTACTTTCCACCTTTTGTCTAGGAAATTGAATTATTCTGGTTAGTTTTCTTTTTCCAGTGCATAATAACTCGCATGTATACACCACTCTTCTGTCTTAAAACATATACAGTGTCCTTCCAGCAGGTAAAATTCCATCTACGGCATCCCTGTCCGAGCTTGTTGAGCTTAATAGGAGTTACAGTGGTGAAACTGAAGCCAGAATTGAGTCGGTATCTATCTTTTGTGGGAGCCCTCGGGGGCTCAGACAACCTGGGAGACGCAAAAACGAAGTGTCTGCCTCCATGGAGCTGCCATTAGCTAATGGTTCTTGATTGCAACCGGTGCAGTTTCATAAAGGGGAAAACTTTCCCTCAGAGTCACATCCCCGGCAGCAGCGGGAGCCCAGCGGGGACCCCGCAGTCAGGGGAGATTAAGGGCATTTCCCCAAGGCTTCCCAGTGGAATCAATGCTTGCTAATCTTTAGAAAATTACGCTAACAAGCTCCAGGCACGAACTGCAGGAGCCCTGCACACCAGGCCCTGAAATCACGCACAGGCCATTAATGTATCGGGGCTTTAATGAACCGGAAAATCTCTCCTCAGCAGAGGCCAGGGGATGCTTTAAGGCTCCTGAGCTGGTCTCAGGGCAGACAGTCAACTCTGACAGCAAAAATGCTGCTTTTGGGGCTGATGCAGGCCGGGGAGCAGCCCCAGCTCCTCACAGGTACATGGGCTTTGAGGCCCATGCAGGTGATGATCAGCAGCTCCTGAAAAACACTGAGCTCAGAAATCCCCGCCTGGCAGCTCAAGGAGAGCTGCTGGTGTTGTTCTGTAGATGTGCTCAGTGTATTTTCAGGAAATACCCTTTTTCCTCCTCTTTCCAACCATCAGGCGGATCTAGGAGGTGCAGCTGGGCAAACTACAGTTGCTAGAGAGGCTGATAACTTCAAAATGAATGAAATCTTGCTACAACCTGCATTAAAAAAAAAAAAAAAGGCAGTTTTTCTTTTCTATCACTCATAAAATCTGCTTATTTCCTGAGCAATGTTGTAATTCGCCTGATGCTTATGAGATATATTGCCTGCTTTCTGCTCTGTTTCCTATTGGGCAGTCTGCAAGGTTATCTAATCTCTAAAAGAAATAAGCATCTGTTTCCTTCATGGTCCATGTCTGATTTAAGGTAATTATACTCCTATTGTACTCCTACACAAAAAATCCTAGGGAAAATAAGAAAAACTAATTTTTTTTCTTCAAAAGATATTTTAACTTGCAATCCAAGAGGAATGAACATTGGATCACTCTTTAAAAGAAGAGGCCTCCAAACTTTTGTCCTCTGCCTGGGTAAGTTAGGTGCATTTCCAACTGCTCCATATCACTGATGTGTCTTTGCAGAATCAGCACCCAGGGAACTCCTGCCTTCAGAATTCTCCCAGCTGGCACATCCTGGTCCTCCTGATACAGCAATTCGAGCGTCCCAAGAGCCATGAAAATAAAAATAAGCAAGCTGCTTTTTCTCCAAGAGAAAGGAGAAAGAGTGACCGAAAAGCGAAAAGAAAAAGCAAGTTGTTGGGAGAAGGACAGAGCGCAGGATGAAAAGTCTTGGAGTTGATCACATCACTCTGTGGAGGCAGGGAAAATATTTTCTCTCACTCCTCCATGTTTTGAAGCAGCTCCCTGGAAGCATTGGCACTGACAAGGGAGGGTCCATCAGAGGTTTGTGCAGAGCATCAATAGAGTGACTCCCGTGTCACCTCACCAAGAAAACCACGTGAATCTGCATCTTTATATCTGGTTTTTACATTTTCAGTAATTAAAAAAAAAAACCAACAAAAAAACCCAAAAAACCCAGAATATCTTTGTGTTTGTTCTTTGGAGTCAAGTATTTGACTTTTGAATCCCTAGGGGTCAGCTCCTCCAAAACAAAAGTCACTCGGTGCCTCCACTGCCCCGAGGTGGAGTCCCAGTTCCATTTTCATCCTCAGGGGTGGGGCTTTGCTTCACCTCTATCAGCAGACACTTAAAAGGCTCAAATAAAGCAACTTTTCCATTCAGACAAAAAACAACCAGACATGCTCCTTAAGGACTTCTGTTTTCCAGAGCTCCTGAACCCCCTCACCTCACTGCTCAGGTTTTAATAAAACATCTTTTGACAACTACTTTTCATATTTCTGATTCTGACGTGGGGAAAGGGTAACTATTACCTTAAGTTTGGCTCCGAATTAAAAATCTTGCAGAATCAGCATTTTTTAATGCAGCCTTTGAACAACTGGAATGTTTCCTTCCATAACATCCTCAATGAAAACTGTGTCTGAAGCCAATATTTGCCCCCCTGCCGAGTGTGAAACCCACAGATTTCAGCACAGATGCTGCAGTCTCTGGGCTATGAGAATGAAGAGCAATTTCACTTGAAGCGGGAACAGGATTTCATCCCAAAATACAATGGTCCCAGAGCAGCTTATCCCAGTTGAGGGGATAAGTTGCCACTAAGTGGAAAAATTCAAAGAAGGAGGGACATACCTTGAAAAAGTGAATTAGAAACAGTTTCGGGTTCTTCTCTGTCTGTTGTCAGTTTTCTGACTTTATAACCCCCACATTCCTACTTTGTAGGGCTGGGGTTTTGCTTTGCTCTGGTGTTTTCTGCAACATACACCCAAACAGCAGGGGCAGCCACTCATGAGTGGGAATCAATCGCAAAATATTCCCTGTGTACAGAGAGGGAGGCCACGCACAGACAGACTGACGCAGAGCCCTCTGATGAAGGTTGGTTTTGTTTTCAAAACCAGAATTTCACTCGTCCTTTGTAAAGCCTTATTCCCTGTCTGGGGTGGGATGGGGTGGGATTGTGTCACATTTCGGGTGTGCCCTGACCCAGAGGAGCCCTCGGAGGCTGTAAACACAAGCCCTGCTCATCCCTGCCTCTTGGAAACACTCGGCTGCTGTCAGCGCTGCTCCACTCTCAACCATCACCACTTTCCCAGGCTTTCACTGTGCCCTTTCTGCCATCCATGACCCCACAAAGGATCAGGGCTTGCAGCCTGGGGAAGGCAGGATAATTGCAATTCCAAGTGTTGGCTGTGCTTCGGGGTGGGGACCATCCTTGTGTTCGTTTTTTACAGTAGCTGGAGCAGCAAAGCCTGGCTCTGCAAGAGTTACACTGATCCTTGCTATGCCAGCAGATAAAACCTCTTCCCTGGGATGATTTTGGGGTGCACCTTGGCGGTGCCACCCATCAAACCTCGAGCCTGACCGAAATATCAGACCCATCTGCTGGGATTCGAATCGCTCACGTTGTTTTCCCTCGCCTCGTTCCAGACCTCGTCGTAAAACCTTCTCCGAGCTTTGCTTCTTTCCTTAAATAGGAGTTCCATCCCCTCCGAGGAACGGCTGTGGATTCCAGGGCTTGCCCTCGAGCCCCGACCTTGGGCTCCCAGCTCCTGTGGCGCGGCGGGAGGGAGCGGGACACGGACAAGCAGCGGTGGCAGCGGGGCTGATCCAGCCCCTCTTGGCTCCACGGACAGGCTCCGGCTGGCTCCAGGGGCAGCTGGATCAATCCCACGGTGGAAAGGGTAACGATGCAGCCAGCTAGGCTGGCATGTGTTAGACCGGAGCAGCAGCAGTGGTGGAGACATTACTCACGTCCTGAGATATGCGGGGCTAAGGCCAAGATTCCTTGTGGATGCACGGCTCCGTGAGGCTCCTGGCGCCCTTTCCAGGTCTCCGTGGCTTTGCCAGTAACCCCTCGGCTTCTGGGCTTGCAGCAGGGCACTCTCCCACCTCAACCAGCAAGTCCCTCTTTTCATGGTGGCTCCAAAGCTCTGGTCTGGCAGGAACTCGTTTACAAAGCCCTCTATCAGAAAAATGCTGCTCGTGCCAGAGAAACCAGGAATTATTCTCTACATCCGTTCTGCACGGAGTGTGGGAATACAAACCCCTTCAGCAGGGGAGGAAGAAGGGACGGCATGAGGAAGGATGTACAGAATGAGAGGAAGGTGAAACGGGCTGAAATGGCCCTGGGTGACACTGGTGGGCACAACCTCTGCCTTTCAATTTGGAATTCCCATTCCAGGCAAGCCCGTGGAATTTTTATTTTCTTTCTCTGAAAATTTGGAAACTGATGGAATTTATTATTTGTGATACACCTGTCCCAAATATATTCATGAAGAATTAGTATTTCCACTTAAAGCATCCATTTTTAGGTGCTCACTGTGTCAGCAGTGCCAATTTACAATAACTGCTCCCCTTTGTGGGGGGACAGCCAGGAGTTATTCCTGCGCTGAACATGTTTTTCTGTGTTTCCAGGAGCTGCTCTGTTGAATGAATCGCTGCTCCAGTAGATGCATTGTGTCTAATGCGTTTGCTTATGCATTCCTGAGACTACGCACTGGCCCCAGCAGCAGCCTGGAAGTTTCTGGCTGTGACTCTCACCAGCAGGCTGGTGGTGCAATTATTCACGTGAAGGGAGCTGCTTTATTCTCAGTTATCATCTCTTCTGATCTCTCAGCAGACAATTACTTACAAAGAAATCGGAATCAGACCGTGTTACACACAATTACAAATCTAAATTGGTGTGGAGGAGGGGAGCAGCACGTTTTCTTCATCAGAGGGAGAGGAAAACTGTAGGAGGTGGGCTGCGGTGCCAGGTCATGTGTGACCTGTGTGTAAGTTATGGAATTTCTGACCTAAATTCCAGTGTTTTCTCCTGGATATAATGCTGCCTTCCTATAGCACAGACTGCTGGTTTATTAGTTTTCATTCTTCCTTCATTTAAGATCCCTTATATTCACTCAAATAACATTTAAATCTATTTTCCTTGATACTTTGAGTGAGGCCTTGTTTTGCAGTAATTCATGATTACTGTATGTAAGCTGATGGTTGAGATGTTTAAATATGCCAATTTAGGTGTGAAAAACTTCCTCTGTGGGAATTCCAGACCAAAGCTTCAAAGAAAATCGCTCCTTGAGGCAGCTCAGTTAAGAATCCTAAGAAATTTAGTTGGGAAGAACCTACTCCAGCCCGGCTTTGCAGCTTGATTTTTCAACATTGCCACAGAGCTGACTACGGAGAATGAAGGGTCCTCAGCTCAAGGAGTCGTTGTGAAGATGTTTGAAAGAGGGAGGGAGTTTATTTGAAGTTTCTAGAAGCAAACTACTCCGTGATCCAGCTGGTAATTGTGCAGTCAATAGCTCTGCACAGAGTGCTAATTGTTACTCACCCTTACATCCAAATTAAATGTTGCTTTGATTTGGAAAGGCTGCCTCAGATTTATGGCTGGCAGCAAGCTCCCAAAGGAAGGAGCTGGAGGAATGGGAACCTAAACGGAACTAGATAGGATTTCTCCAAAGGGGAAGCGGGATTTCATCCCCTGAGACAAAGACAGGCCTCCCGTCTGGGGGACACGGATCCAGGGATGAAGAGACACAACTCACATTTCCGCAATGCCGCTTCAGCGGAGAGTCTGGGAAAGCTCAGCCGTAAATGCCACAACTTTTCAGTCACAGGCTGAAACAGCTGCTCGAGTCTGCACAGAAAAGTAAATCTGCCCTGCTGCAAACAGCATGTCCTGGGCTTCTCTGGCAGAAGTGTTGAGTTAATTGAGACAGAAAGTTTGTAATAACTGCCAGCGCTGCACACACGAAGCCCCAGATGAAAGAGGTCGTACCCCATCTATCTCCATTACCTTGTCATGAGAAGGATTTTCCCTCCACACAGGCAAAATATGGATGTGGGGCTCTGCCCCAAAAACCTCCAGCAGACTCATGGCTCCAACGCTGGGTTTTGACGTTTTGGAATCCTTCTAACAGGGACCCTTCCCGCACCTGCAGCTGCTCCAGGGAGCTGTGGGAGCGGTCACTCAGCCATCAGCGAAATCAGCCCTGTCATTTTGTCCCTGGAGGACTTGATGGAATAAGAAAGGCTTTGAATCCTCTACTCTAGCTACTGAATCCCCAACACGTGGACTTTAGTCTGCATCACTCCTTTGAACAAAGTCTGAAGGGAAAAAACGTCCAGAGAAAGAGCCTTTCACCCTGGGTGGAGGAGATGAAGTTCAGAGCACCCAAAGGTACGGGTGGACAACAAAGGAGCTGCTATTTAACCACACAAGAAGCTATGATTAAATTAATCCACCATTCTCCTTTTTGCAGCTCTTTGGGGGAATTAGATCAAGAAAGTAACAAAGGAATGCCACAGTCTGCCAATAATGTAATTAAGGAACCAAGCCTCATCTGAGCTTTCTCTTGCCAAAGAGCTTGCTGGATGTAAGTTGGAAAAAAACCCCAAATTCAAGACTTTAGAGAGAAGACAGAGAGATATTGTGAAAAAGAATTTGAATGCCCAGCTATTCACTTCCTCCCATTAACACTCTCAGAATGCAGAAAACATGGATGGTGAAACAATGCACCTAGTTTGGGAAGACTAGGCAGAAAAAAGTGATTTCTTAGGGCTGGTTACACTCAAGAACAGGTTGATGACTTTGAAGGACAGGTAGAGTTGAAGGGGACCTGGAACTCGTGCCAAATCAACTGCAAATGTTTATCCCATCCTATGGAGACGTGCTAAAAAACCAGCCCATGGGGTCAGTGCACTCAGACATTTTTAGGTTGTTCTCCTGCTCCTAATAATTAAATACAAGTCTCAGAGGCCTGAGGTTGCCAGGATTCAGGCTGGACAAAATATACAACTGCTGGTTCCATAGAAATAATTTACATTGGAACATGTCCAGCATTGCTGGGCACTGCAAAACTCTGATAAATGAACTCTGGAGAAGCAAAAGAAAGTTGCCAAGTGGTGCAAAATGTGAGTGTAAATCTGAGCTCAAGCCCTGGCAAGCCCTGGAGCCGCTCTGCAGGTATTAAATAGCCGGCATTAGGAAGAGCTGTAACAAACCAAGCAGAGAGGTTTGATGATTAGATTAGATATTAGCAATAAATTGTTCCCTGTGAGGGTGGGGAGGCCCTGGCACAGGGTGCCCAGAGAAGCTGTGGCTGCCCCAGGATCCCTGGAAGTGTCCAAGGCCAGGTTGGACGGGGCTTGGAGCAACCTGGGATAGTGGAAGGTGTCCCTGCCCATGGCAGGAAGGTGGGACTGGATGGGTTTTGAGGTATCTTTCAACCCAAACCAGTCTGTGATTCTATTATTTCCTCGGTTACTTTTTGAGGGACAGGCAAGGGGGGCATAAACCAACAAGAAACATGCTGGAGATTTAAGTTTATGGATACGTAAACAAATACAACTATGTAGATACAGAAAAATATTTATCTTCATATAACATAAACATAACACTATATAGCACAGTTATATGGTACATAATGTTTAACGAGAACATTGAACCAAAAGCGAAATAAACATTTTCCAGCATATAAAATTCACAAGGGGAATGGCAAAAGCAGCTGTGCCCTGCCAAGCTGGGCTGGTGCTCCCATGAGAGGCAGAAGTTTGATTGTCCTCTGCAGCCTCCTTCAGCTCTGAGTAACGACAGAACCCAGGTCTGAAATACAGCCTGGTTTGAGTGCTGCTCTTAATCTCTGCCTGGTGCTAACAGGGTGTTTAGGGGCTTTTTGCTTTGTGCTCAGCTAACAACATCCAGATTGTTTTGCTGCTCGAGTAGGGGCTCCAAATGCTGAAGTCTCTGCGCAGCAATCAAACCATGGACTTTGTAACAGAGGTGTCCCCATTCCCCCTGCCGTCCTTGTCCCACATGCACTTATCCTTCTCTGTTCTGCCCTCTCTGCCCTGCCCAGGTGGGTCAGAGAGCAGAACATGGCAAGGAATGCCAAGCCCCTGGAGAAGCTGCAGGTTCCCCTTTATGTCAGGATTGGGAAAAGCTGTAATAGGCAACATCTGTGGCAAAATGCGAGTTACTGCCATCTGAAAAACGAGCGGCCCACGGGAGGACAACAACCCTCCCATGAAGGACACACTGTTCAGATGGAAAGTTCTGTGCTGAGATAAAAGGTGGAAACTCTCCATGTGTCTGTCTCAGCCTGCTGAACAATTCAGAAGGAATTCAGCTGGAATACTGAACCGTGCTGCTCAGGACCTCACACAGAGACACAAGGGGAGGAAACCCCTTCTATTATACTTCTTCCAGCACCTTTGAAAAATTAAGCTATGTCTGACTGCTGACAGAAATCCCTTGCTGAGCTGAGGGATGAAATTGGCCAATATGTAAGATCCATCCTCTTAATTAGGGCTACGTACATCCAAAAAAAATGAAATTACCTGAACTCTCTTGTGTCTTCCTGCCACTCTGATGCTTGCAAAATCTGTCCATCTGCCCAGAGGCAGGTGTGGATGTCAGCAGGCAGTTTTAGGAATTTTCTTACAGGATGTTTTTGCTTTACAATGCCAGCTTGGCATCTCTTGATTTCTGATTTTGAAACGGGATCTCATTATATCTAATGCCCAGGCCAAGAGAGGATTCACAACAATGCAAGGATGGAAGCCAGAGCCTGAGCTCTATCTGGGCACCAAGAGCCAGTGGTGAATGAGATCCAGCCCACTTAGCAGAAGTTTGGGATAGGAGAGGGCCTGGATGTCCCCTTCAGGCCAGGTGGGTGATGGAAACACTTGCACTGACTTCCAGACACGCTGCCGAAGGACGTGAGAGGGAACTCTCCCAGATACAGCCCAGTCTGCAACAGCTCAAAATATCGCTGCCTATCAAGAGGTCAAAGGCAAGTGGGATTTTCCATGGCCTGTTCAACCCTGCACTTTGCATAAGAAAAGACAAGAAAAACTCTTCTTTGCCTTCTGATAGCAAACTCCTTCAGAGCAATGGCACGATCCAGCAAATGCAACTCAGGCTCCAAAATCCTTGGAACCCTTTTAAGGAATTCTGCATTCACATCACTGAGTGCAAGTCTTAAACTCCCTCATGAGCTGCAGGGATGCTCCCTGCCTGGCCACATCCCTGCTCAGCCCTGGCTCCTGCAGAGTCCTGGGAATGTGCTGAGGTGGAAGCGCAGCTCGAGGTGACACCAGCAGCTATTCTGGAGAGCACTGACATCCTCAGGGCTGACGTGAGCAGCTGTAGCTGTTTCAGAGCCCTAGAGACATTTGCCCTGTGCCTGGGATATCGTTTAATGTCCTTGCCAAAGTGCTCCTTGCCTCAGAGGAGCTGCGGCAGTGTGAGGGAGTTCACTGGTAATAGGATGTGGGACGCAGAGCTTAAAGGTCCCATAGAGGAAATCCTACACAAGCACGATGCTGACACACATCTGGCCCTCCCCTGCCTTGTGCAGGTTTGCAGGTGATGCCTTATCCTGGTCTTAAAATTAAGAGAGCTGAACACAGTTAAGAGGGAAAAGGGTTTTACCTCAGTATTTATTGAAGGACCCTCAGGTGTGCTGAAATGCACATCGAAATGCACCCCAAAATGCACCCCGAAGGAATGGCCCCCACGATGTGATGTGTGTGCAATTATAGGCCTTGCTAATTAGCACATCTATCAAAGATTGCCCAGGGAGGGACTCCAGCGAGACCCCTCAGCGAGGAACCTTCCCCTGGCTGGGCCTGGCTTTGTTTACAGAATGTGTTCTGGAGAGGCCCTCGGGGTCTGGGGTTTCCAGGGTGTTTGGGCTCTTGGCTTAACGGGATATTGGGTCTGAGGGAAGTGATCAAACTTAAAGAATTATAACTGTGTGGGCTAAAAGCACTGAGAATACATAAAAGCTGTATAAAAGAGTGTATAAAAGAAGAAGCAAAACATCATCATGGCATCACAGGTGTCTCTGACAGGCCCCTGTGCCATGGATTTGCTATTTTGGGATGTAGGCGGGACATTCATGATGGGAAACTGTCTGTCTCGGGGGCTGCAGGCAGGCAGAGCTTCAACCCGGAGAGGTGCCTCCCCAAAACCAAACTGCTTGGCCCTGGCCAAGTCTTTGCCGGTCAGAGCAGGCCATCAGCCACCAGATAACCCCTGTATCAGTCGTGTGAAATTTGGGATTTGCAGTGGCATGTGCCTTTTAGGTGGTTTTATTGGTGTCCATGCTGATGTGTCTGTGTGTGGCCCCTCGCTCTGACTTTGCCGTGGTCCAAGAAAGATATCCCATTCCCCCACAATTTTTGGGAACTCCCAGAGCACAGCTCAGCTCTTTTAGGGCTGAGGGCCCTGATTGCAGTCCTGCTACCCCCAGGCTCACACAGAGCACGGTAAAGGCTGAGGATTTGCTGTGAAATCCATGTGGATCCACAGACAAACTTCCTTTGTCTTTCATTTTAGGCTGAATCTGTCTGCCAGGGAGATTTCTCTGAGGTTTTCAGTCTGTGACTCTGCTCCTCTCAGCAGTCCCAGTCTGAGAGCTTCACTGCACATCCTCCCCTCCCAAAACATGCAGCAATTCCCCCTGGCCTGAGAGGGAAAGGATCCCACTGCCCCCAGCCCTCTCCTGCGAGGACACCAGCAGCTCGCAGAAGCCCCTTTGGAGACAAAAGACTTTGGGATGAGCACGCCCCGGAGGGAGCTGGCACAGGGAGCGAGCGGGCGAGAACCGCAGCTCGGGCAGTCCCGCCCAGAGGAATTGTTTGGGATTCCCAGCGGTGTCCCCGGGGCACAGGGCAGCGCGGCTGCACCCCAAAGAGGAGCCTCTCCCCCACACCCAGAACCATTCTGCCTCATAGTTAATAGGATGTTTGGATCGTGTATTTGGAGGCTTCCCGGTAATTCTGTCAGTGGGACGCAGCACTCACGCGAGTGCTTCCCTAATGACATTCATCTGCTTCATTTGTACCTCATATCCAACAAAGCCGGTTAAAAGTACAGGCTTTATATTCTTCTTTACAGGCCTTTCCAAATGGTCAGGGGCCACTTAACATTGACCTCTGCCAGGCTTTGCGAGGGCTTGGGGCCAGATGCTTAAAGGGAATCACCTGTCTGTGTTTTGAATTGCTTTTGATCTTTTATTTCACTCTAAATTCCCAGCGGAGAGCTCGCTGGTAGCAAACATCTGGCACAGTTTTTCCTGCTCAGGGAAGGAATGAATCCATATTGAAACCCCAGATTTGGTGTCTTCCTGTAGACCTGGCCATAAAATCAGCCCGTGGGTGAGGGGGTGCATCATCTGCATCCAGGGTCACCCCTCCAGAGGTGCTGCAGGTTCTTTTATTTGTTGATATTCGTATTGGCACACCTAAGGGACTCCTTTTCCTCCTAATCCATGCAGGGAGCAATCCCAATTGCTGGATTAGGCAAGGAAGAAGGTAACAATTATAATATTGTTGCTTTAGGATGTTTTACACAAAGGGGCTGGAGAGGTGACCACACAGGGGCAAATGTGTGACAAAACAGCACCCATTGCTGCTGGGGAGCCCAGCAGCCCCCGGGGCTTTCCCTGCTTTTCATGTGGCAGGTTCAGCCCCGGGAAGCTGAACCAGGGCTGTGGTTTCTCTATGTTCATATTCACAACAAAACCACTCTGAGTTTACTTGGTCTTTTTCTGATTTCCTAAGAGTGAGTGGAAGTGGGACAGACGAGCCCCAGGGCTGAGCCTTCACGAGGCAGCCAGAGCAGCAGGGAGGAGCATTAAATTATTTTTTAGGGGGACACAAAGCACCCGGAACCTTCCCACTGGATCAGGTAACATCAACAATCTCTAACAACCCCCAGAAAACCATTGCCCTTTGCTGCTGGCAACAGAACCTGTGCAGAGCTGGCAAGGAACCAGCTCCCGGATAAGGAATTGCAGCAACCCCTGGCATGGAGGTGCTGTGATTATATCCAGCTAAAATGAGTCACCTCGTGCTGCTGCAGTGCTGTGCTCTGAGGAAGCTCTCCTTTTGATATAATCTTTCTTTAAAAGTCAGGTCTTTCCTCTGGGAAAAGGCAAGTCTTGACTTAGGCTGACCTACCTTGTTTTTGGCTAGAGAAAGACATTTTTCCTTGGCTGCCCCATGACTTTCACTCGCAACCTCCCTGAGAACGCTTTCAAAACCCATTATTTAAGGCATCCCAATCAGGCAGCATGAATCCTGCTTCCAAAAACTATTTTATTGCCCTAAGCTGATAAAATGCCTGTCCTTCCATTCAGATACATCTTCCTGGCTGCAACAAATGACGCTGAGGGTTTCACAGGCCCCGGGGAGGTGCTCAAGTCTCACCCGTGTTCTTGCACTATCATCTGAGAGCAATTTATGGTACTGCAGAATTTGCCTTATTGAAACCATTTGTGGGATGGAACTTCGCAGAGATTCATGCACAGAGGGTGACTCTTTGCTCAGGGGTGATGTATGGAGCAATCTCACTCAGAACCCTTGAAGGCGGCGGGAATTTGGTGTGAGGAACTGCACCACAAATCTTGACGCAGAGAAGTCTTGACTTAGTGATGTTCTGCAGATTCCCTGGACAAACACATGCTAAAAAACGATTTTAACTTCTGGCCTGCTGAATGCCCAGGATTTCACACAAACTGGAGCCAAACCCAGCCAAGACATTACAATAATTCAATTATGCCTTATACCAGCATCATTTATTGCCCTGTGCATAGGACAGCCACACATCCACTCCCCATGGATGCAGCCATCACCAGAAGGAATCACTCCACTTGGAGTAAACGACTGTGGCCCAGTTGTTGTGTGTGGATAAGATGCAGTTGAAGAGAAAATGGCAGTTATTTTTTTCTTTCTTGTGATAATTACTTTTAAATCATCATACATCATCAAATACCTGGCATTTGAATTACACAACTCAGAAACCTGCTCACGAGTAAATTTTACATTTCTAGTTATTCCCATTTCTAATTATTGCCATTTCTAATTATTGCTCACTGGACTGAGGTCTCTCGTGTTTTAGGTTTCACTGAGCTCCAAATGGGAGGATAATGTGGATATGAGTGGCATAAATGATGTCCTGGAGTTGTGCTGTGACAACACAGCCCAGCAGGGACTGCCAAGAAGATGAATATCCAGAAAAGGTGAGAAATGTATTCTTTCCAATTTTGCCAGAGAAGTTTTTCTTAACCCTGTAAAAAAATAGACAATCCCTTGCCTAGTTTCCAACAGAGACTGGAGGTAGAAGCATGTGAGGAACGGAGATGGGTGGCAGGAAGAATTAATTAAATAATTGTGTGCAGGATGAGTTACAGTTCCATAAGTGTTATAACATCAACTTGCATTTTTATGGGAGGACCATGACCAGCTGTTGAATTTCAGTCCTGCAGAATTCTCACTTCTTTGATGTACAATCCATGGACTATAAGGCACAGACCCTGTTTTTTCCCAGATAAATGTCAAAGCTGTGTATCTGCAAAAATAAAGGCCATTAAATGGTGTCTGAAGTAGCCATTAATCTTTAGAATTAGCTGCTCCAAGTCCAGATTGCAAGTATATGAAACAACAAAAAATGGAATTAAATTAGGGAGATTTATGGTGAGCAGTCGTTTCACGGCGGTTTGGGTTTCAGCGAGAGCACAGACAAGGGAAATATCAGCACAAAGACATAAATTAAGTAGGAATACTCCAAGGAAAAATCTTGTTTATTCTGTGCAACCAGCCATGCCATTTGTCACCTCGGAGCGCAGGAGTCAGGTCACGGGTGGGAGCTCCTGGATGTGCCTGTGTCAAGGTGCAGGCATTAACATTGCAACAAACTGGGGAGGTGTGTTTGTGGAAGGAACTGGAGAATCCTGTGGCATCAGACAAAGCTCTCTGAGCAGTAAAAAATCAGGTCACAGGTGGAACAGGTCGCAGTGTTACGGCAGTGATTCATTCCTCTCCCGATGTAATGGAGCTGTCTGAGTGTGCCTTTCACTAATTGCAGCACAGCTGCCAATTTCAGGTGGTGCTTGGAGGAGATGTGGGTGGAGGTGACAGTGACCTGCAGGTGCTGAGCTCTGCCAGCATCCGAAGGTGGCACTTCTGTCCTTAGAGGGTCACTTTCCCGTGGGCTGAGCTGTGGATGTGAGCTGTCCACAGTTACCCTTAAATGAAGAGAGAAGCCTGAGGAAAATGACCTGTTTGAAGGAAAACTGGGATAAATTCTGTTTGAAATGCGTGACTGCAGCCCTGGGGGAGAGGAGAGCTGGTGAAATGGTGCAGAGCAGGTGACAGGGACCTGGAGCTGCGGAGGGAGGCTGGGCCACCCTTCTCAGCAGATAGGGGCATGGGGAAGCCTCTGTGGCACAAAATGATCCCTCCCTGTCCCCTTCTGTGCCTGAAACAACTGTACCATGGGGCCACCTCAAACCCTGTCAGCCCCCAAAACCCTGCTTGCACCTCTGGGGGTGGCTCTATGGATCAAACAGGATAAGATTACACAAACACAGCCATGCAGGGTCATTGCATCTCCACAGGGATTCCCTCTCAGACTCCTGCCAGCAGAGCTTCTTTGCGAATCCCCAGACCATGCAGAGGCCAGGCACTTGTGCTGTCCCACTGGGACCCCCCACCTTGTACCTCTGCAGCTGTGAGGGAGCTGACCCTCTCCAGTTTAACTCTTCATTCCCTTTTCCCACCCCTCTATTTCCCCTCATAACAGTAATCCCTGCCTTTGCTTGCCAGCTAAATTCCCTGCCATGAATTGAATGGATTTTGTTACTAAGAACCTTTTTATAGCAGTAGAGATATAGAGAGAACTGCCCAAAGCACAGTTACTGCTAGAAAGCCTTTAGGAACCTTAACTCTAAATAAATCAAATATATTCCCTGAACACAGAGCTTTTTAAGGCACACCTTGCTCTTTTTTCACGTTCCCATCACCATATCCTGGCAAGCTTCAAGGTGAAATCCTTTGGCTCCCACCTACGTGCAGCTATTGACACTTGGGCATGGATCAAAGTTAATTTCCACAGCTTTCAGGTATAAGGAATAATTGGAAGATTTTTTTTCTGTGTTGGTCCACAGGGTGTAACACTCCTCTGCAGACTCATTTTAGAGCAGATATGAAATAAATCCAATGCATCCAGCAAGGCTCCTCTCTGCTCAGCAGGGCTGCAGCTGGGGTAAAGTGAAGGCAAACAGGGCTTAGTGTCTGTATCCCGACAAGTTTCGTGGTTCTGTTTCTTCCTGCATTCGGGGGAGGCTTGGACAAGCTGCTGGAGGAGAAATTCAGGGGGAATTATAAAATAAACAGCCCCCACATTTGGCTCAGCAGGCCCTGAGCAGCACTCCTGATGCCTATAAAGCTCTGTGCATGCAGACACACATACATACACACACGGATGTAACAGCTGCCTCGCTCTCACGGCTCTCCTTCGGCACCTGCCTCTGTCTCCATCCCAGGCAGGATGCTGGGCTGCTTTCAGCCTGACTTCATGATCCACTCCCGTCCTTCAGGCACTGGATGTCCACGGAGATGTCCAAAACCCCACGTCCACTCCTTCCGTCCCTCCCATTGTCAGGCACAGCCTGACTCATGTCCCCTTCCTTGCTTTCTCTGTGCTTGTGTCATTTCTGAACCACCTTCCTTCCCTATTCCACACCCGAATTTATTTTTTCCTAAGTCACATTTTCAGAAAACCCACGTCACCTCGGTTTAATAAAAGCCCCTGAATGTTTATCACGTCGTTGAATCATTTCCTTCGAGTGAGCTTCAGATGAAGTTATCACTTGGTCACAACGTGATGCAAACCCACAGCTGGGGGCACGGTGGGAAGCACTCAAAGGGCGGGCCCCGTCTCTTGGGAAGTTTGGGTGAACTGTTTGCAAAAATCTGCCGAGCCCACCCGTCCAAGACCTTCATTTCCCCCTGCGGCAGCTGTCATCTGATCCCACGCTTCGGCTTTGAATGGGGCTCTCGGAGGATGCCAGATGTTGGGAACAAAGGTCTAAAAATAATCTTTCCAAGTAATCTTCCCGTCCATCACTCGTGAGCTTTGTGTGAACATGTGAGCCGAGAACCTGATCTAACTTAAGTTCAACAGCAGCTCCCGGCTTCTGCCTCTGGGCTCNTTTTTCCCTCTCCCCTTTTCCCTTCCCAGAAGCTGCGCAGGGAAAAGCGGCTCTCAGAGCGCTCAGCCCTCGCTCTCTCTCCCTCCACGTCTCCCTCCCTCCTTGCCAAGCCTCGGAACCGCCCGGATCCCCAGAGCCGCGCTCCTTATTTCATCTCTCCCTGGAAAAATGGATCCCAGGCTGCTGCCGAAGATGCATTTCTGTAAAAAGATCTTCGCCGCAGCCTTGTGTGTCTCGGTTCTGCTGCCGGACCCGGGCTGTGCCAGGACTCTCTGGAAGCGGGCTCTGCTGAAAATGACGGAGAAATACGATGTGAGTGAGGGTGGGGGGATTTGGGGGGTGGATTTTGGGGGGAGCTGGGGATGCTGGCCGCGAAAGGGGAGTTTTCCTTACGCGTTTTGGGATCAGGAGTGTTTGGATCGGTGGCTGTCTCGTTGTAAGAGGGATTCCTTAAGTTTTCCCAGGCTGCGCGGAACTTTTGCCACCTAGCTGCTGCAGGGGGAAGCTTGGGAAGCGCGCTCGGAGCAGGGAGAGGGCTTTGGGACGGCGTTCCCTGGAAACTCCCCGCGGCAGCAAGGGAAAAGTGACCGGAGAGAAGGGGGATGCAAACCGTGCAGGTCCGGGGATAGGCTTAGTGGGAAGAAGATGATGGGATTTACGGCTTGGAGCAGGGAGGGGTTCCGTGCCCAGCTCCTGTGCTGCTGCCCTTTGGGGTAGCTGTGGGTGAACGTGCCCAGCTCCCAGAGATAACGCGTGGTGGCACTGCCCACGGTTCTGTACATCCCTGGAGCGCAGGGACCTCAGCCCCACAGTGCCAGAGCGGCGTGCCCGTCACTTTAAAGGGCGGCAGTCCCAGAAATCCTCTCCCGTGGCTGTGCCGGGCACATTCCCTGCGAGCAGAGCTGCTGCCCACGCCCTGGCACACGCTCGGTGGCACCATCTGTGCCTGCCCGCTTTTGGCAGCCTTCAGGCTTCACAGGGCACCGAGCACAGCCACCGCCTCCAAATCCACTTGGAGCAGGAGCGCTGGACCTGGAAGCGGGGCAGCAACAAGAGACTGGGAGTGGAGGGGATGGTGCTGGGTCTCGTCCTGGGTCTTGTCCTGGGTCTTGTCCTGGTGTGTCTGGGCCGAAGGACTGTTGGAGATGGCCAGGGAGGAAATGGAAATGAAAAAAGGGGAAGTAACTTGATAGCTTGACTTCTAGGACTGGCTGTTTAAAAAGAAAAAAAAAAGTTTTAAGTTTGAAATTTTAATTGATCTATTAAAGTTCCCTTAGAAAGCAGCGCTGACCCAAGGGTTCTGTCCCTCGGATTGCTCGGGTGCAGGCCCCCACCAGTCTAATTTGTTATGCTCAGGTCTGATGGCGTCTTCCAGCCACTGCATGTGTGTTAACAGCACCTTGCTGTCACAGGAGGATTCCTCCATCGGTTTTCTGCAGCTTTTAATTCAAAAAGGATGTTTTTATGCCCATGACTTTTTAGAGTGATGTTTGTGCATGGCTACATTTGGGTTGTGCAATTGCTGACTCAGAATTGTGACACACATCCCTTGCCCCCATGAGTGAACTGCAATTCTGTCTTGTCTCCTTGAAATTTTACAGAAAACATTTGATATTTGATATTTGAAAGGCACCTCAGGATTTTGTAAGAAATTTTCTTCATTGCAGCCTCTCTTGGGACAGGATATCCTCTGGTTTGCACTTTAACTGGAAAATAGTGATAAAAGAGCTGCATTTCCTGCAAAATCACTCACTGGAAAGTGCATTTATGTGGATGTTCTTCTGCCATATTTCAAAGTGAAGCTCAGATTTAATAGGAACTGTGAAGTGAATGACCCAGAGAGATAGGACAGGAGCAGAACAGGAATTTACATGTTGATCTTCAGATAAGGAGCCCTGCCGAGGCGCAGAGGCGGCTCCCCTGAGGATATATCCTCTTCTTTCAACCTGCACTTCTTCAAAGCCCTGTTTTTCCTGGCAGCCCTGAATCCAGGTGCTACTGATCTGGCAAGCTCAGCTAGAATCGCTCATATTGACAGAAACATTGATCCAGGGAAAACAGAAAATGCTTTCCTTTCTCCTCCTCAAAGCCTCGTCAGGAGGAAAGCGTCTGCTCTCCATCCTCTTCTCCACCAGGAGTGTGTTCTGGCAGCCCCTCTGGTTTCTCAGAGGGATGTTTTCTCTCCTGCCAAATGCTGTGTGTTCCCTGCAGTTGGAAAATCAGAGTCTGGGGGTAGAGCAGCTGATCCGTGAGTCACTGGGATGGAGGGGTGACAGATGGAGGTGCTTGTGGCAACTGCAGCCATGTGGGACATGGGCCACTGACATCCCTGTGGGACCCCCCGAGGACACACGGGAGGGAGCTGAGCGAGGCTTGTGTGGTCTGAGTCCAGAAAATCTCAGGCTACAGCAGGAGGAGTGTATCCAGAAAAACACTGGCTGCAGAATGACGGGCAGGTGTGAGGATGAGGAGCTGGCTCGAGGTCTGGCCAGGGGATTTTCATTCCCCCTTAGGAAGGGTGTGGGTTGGCAAGGAGGGGTCAAGTGGGAATGGAGAAGGGAGCAAGAGGGATTGCAGCGAGGAGAAAAACCTGGCAGTCACAGCGGGATGCTGGGCTTCCAGCTTTAACAAACCCATGTATTTTACAGCCAGAGGGACACTTGTCAAGTTCAGTGATTTGCAGCTGGTGCGTGCAGCCCCCACACTCCAGGGGCTGTTCCCAAAGGGCAGAGGGGAGGGAGCTCCCTAGGAGTGGGCTTCAGTTCATTATAAAAACGCCCATCGTGTGTGTTGGGAAAAACTGGGCCAGCCTGGATTTCATTCCACTGTCAACTGCAGCAAGTGTTTTAGAAAAATCCCAGCCTTCTTTTAAAGCTTTCCAGAAACGAAGAATTCCTCACAGCTGCTGTAATGCTCTTCCAAAAATTTATTTACCATCCAGCTAGCTGCCATAAATCAGTACTGGGGTACCCTCTCTGTGCCCCAGGTTAGCACAGTGAGATTTCTGGCCCCCATATCCTGAGAGTAACCTGTGAGCAGAGCAGCCTCAGCCTCCTCTTTGGAACCTGCACACACACACACAACTCTTTTTCTGTACTCCTTGCTTTCCAGCCTTTTAATCATTATTGTGCATCTTCCTGGAGCCCACCCCAATCCTGCACCTTTCTTCCACCTGCAAACAGCAGAACCAAAATGACAAACCCAGAGCTAATAACAGGAGAAGATGATTCCCATCGCTTTGGTCTTGTCCTTCAGAGTGCTTAACCTGCCTTCAGTCTGGTGTTTGCCACTTTGGTCACCAATGGCGTGTGATTTCCCAGGTCTCTGATGGAAATATTGGAGGATTCTAAATTCCCTCTGATGGTATGGTTTTTTTTCAGGGGAAAGGTGGTTTGTGGCCCGTGTTTGGGAATAGCTGCCAGGGCCAGAGCTGGTGGTGGGAGGCTGAAATAAACTTCATGTGTCACCTCCATGGAAGGGCTCCATGCAGGAAATGAATTAGCAGAGAACTCTGCTTTGACACAAGCTCAGGGACCAGTTCCAGGCACAAATAACAGGACAGATGTGGGATTTTTGGGAGGCATCCCTCAGTTGCCATTGAAATTATGGCTGAGACTGAGTGATTTCATTCTGGTTTTTCCTCATCCTTGTTGACTTCCAGGGTTCCTCAGCTGAACTCTGAACTTTCCCCCTTACTTTGTTTCTGGCTATCTCTAAGGCAGATATTGTCATTAAATTATTTTAAAAGTCTCCCTGGGAAACAGCAATTCACCTCCTGCACTGAAAAATGCTCTTAAAGGAAGAAATTTTGACTGTTGCCACAATTTGTAAAAATAATAAACCAGAGCCAAACTGAAATCCTGGGAGAGCTTTTAAGAAACCTTGTAACCCAAACCTGGAGACGTCCTTAACCAGGTTGTTGTGGGGATTGAGAGAATCCTGTTTTATGCACACATAAACGATGGTTTTATTAGACCAAATAAGCAAAATATTCTCATTTTGAAAGAAATGAGTTGTGAGCAATAGGTGACCAGCGAAAATGGGCAGGGAGGTCGTGAGGTACAAAGTTATTTGGCTACAACTGTTATATTGTTCCCCAACGGAAATTTCATTCACGGAGCCAGCTGTTCATTGCAATTTTGGCTTCTTGGTTTCTGAATCATCTGTGAAGCAACTGCAGTTATTGTTTGGCGGTTTTTTCATGTATCCATTATTTGCCAGTATTATTTTGGTCACATTTCCGTCTGCAGATGACCTTTCAAACAGAACAGTAAACTGTGGCCTTCCAGGAGGAACACTCCCTCCAACAAGGAGACCTGCTCAATGTTTGGAACTGTACAGATTTATTGTTCAATGCTCCCTTACATACCTGGTCTGAAAATTTTCTCTATTTAGAATCCAACAACACCCCCCCAAAAAAAGTGTATTTTTAATATCTTTTATTCCACACCATGTTGTTTCAATTCTGAAGTGTTTGCATCTTTTGAGGAATGCACTAACACGAGAGCTTGCACCTTCAGTGTGGAAAACATCATCAAAATCAGGTTTTTCCAAACCTTTTTAGGGGTTTAAACAGCCTATCAGCTCATGGGGAAACAGTGTCATGGAGGGGTTTTAAAGGAAAAAGCAGAAATTGTTATTGATATTGGGAACAGGGCGGGAGACTGTCATTAGTGAAAATATCAGGAATTCTCTGTCTCTCTGACCCTCCATCTCTGTGCAGTGGCCTCTCCGTGGCCGGTTTTTGGGAGGATCCATGTGGGCACAGGCTGTTGTCAAAGGCACAGAGGCTCCAAAGGAGCCACTGGGGGTTTCAGCAGTAAGGATTGAGCAGGATGTAGGTACAGAGGGATGTTAATCTCACCTCAAATTTCTCCATAGCCTGGTGGTGAAATTTCCTAGAAACCCCTGGGGGACAGTTGCACCATGTTTTTCCTTGGAATAACAACCCCTGTTTCTCATCACTGGTTTTGTAACACACCAGTGATTGGGCCAAGTGTATATTTATACACATCTATTTGTATTTATGACTCTTACCAGCCTGCTCGTGAGGCCATGGCAGCGCTCACTTCACCCTGCTGGCTGCATGCTGATCTCTTTTAAAAGTGCAAATCCAGAATCTGTCTTTTGATTTCATTAGAGCTTGTAAATGGTTGTTAATAAATCTGAGACCTGAGTGCCCTGAGCACTTTCTGCTGCCCTGGGAAGCCGAGCTGGAGCCCAGAGGTGAGCCAGTGGTTGAGCCACAGGTGAGAAAGGAGTGGGCTGGGGTGATTCACCTCCCTGCTCGAGGGATTTGGCTTCTTGCTAAAGCACCCCCAGTGTGAAAAATATCTGGATGGTGCCTCATAAATATTCCTGCTAAAAACCTGCGCCTGTTAATCCACTTTACACCTCCCTGGTCCTGTCAGTGGGCAATGAGCAGCTCAGCTCCTTTCTCCTGCACTCAAACACGGCCTCATTTCCTTCAGGATGAAGCTGGCATCACTCACAGATGTCACTCAGAATGTCCTGTGTTTTAGAAACGGTCTCTGATTTAACAACCCAGAGCTCCACAGTGGATACACGTGAAAGGCTCCCCTATAAATTCTGGTCCAGAGACCACTGAGGAGAGAGGTGGTACCAGGATCATTTGTTCCATGTCCCAAAACAACACAGTGCCACCTCAGCTTCCCTGTCAAAGTGTTTTGGTGTCCTCATCATGAGGATGCCTGGAGTCTTTCTCTCCGTTTCCCAGACAAGTGTAAAAGACTTTAAATTATTAATTAATTAATTTTTTTTTAACCTCCTAATTTTCATTGCAATAATCTCAATTACAAAACAAGTTCCACACAATAATTTAGTGATTGTTTGGCGTTTCCAAAGCACTTCACTGAGGGGATCACACAGTGCTGGGGGAGCTGCACAGTTAATTCACCTCTCTGACAAATACTCGAAAACCACTTTAAAACCCCTTTTCCTGCTTCAAGCTGGCGGGATGTTCGGTCCTCACCTTACGCCAAACCTGATTTCCTTTTCTTCTCTTTGCAAGGATTATGAGTACCCTCTTCATTCTCACAGTTCCCACTACCAGAAGAACGACCGGTGCCCGCCGCCGCCGCAGAGCCTCCCGGAGCGCGCCTGCGAGGTGCCCAGCTGCCGCTCCGACTCCGAGTGCGAGCGCCACAAGCGCTGCTGCTACAACGGCTGCATCTACGCCTGCCTCGAGTCTGTGCAGCCCCCGCCAGGTACAGGGAGCCCTGGGCAAACTGGGACACACAGGAGCCTGCAGAGGTGGCGGTGGTGGTGGTGGTGGTGGCGGTCATCCCCATGTGCGTCGGGTCTGGGGTGGGAGGCTTGAGTGCGAGTTGGGCGTGGAGCTCAGTTCCACCTCTCTGGTGTCTGGGGGATTGATGAGTGAAAAAGGTGTCCAAGGCCAATTGGTGTTGCAAAATTGCTGCTGGGTCAAATTGTAGAAGTCACTCCAGGCCAGGTCTTTTCCTGGAATGGCATTTTCTGTGCCCCATCCCTGGAAGTGTCCGAGGCCGGGTTGGACAGGGCTTGGAGCACCCTGGGGTAGTGGAAGGTGTCCCTGCCCATGGCAGGGGGTTGGAATGAGATGAGATGAGATTTAAGGCCCTCTCCAACCCAAACCCTTCTGTGATCCTATGTTTCTACATCAGGAAAAGAAGCAACCCCAGCCTGAATTAGTGCTGACAGAAGTGAGGCAGCCACCTCATCATTCCCTGCCATGGGGATGGGAATGGGGAGCAGCAGCTGCTTGGGCCTCTAGGACACCAGGTCCTTGTGGCCCTGGGTAACATCCATGTCTCCTTTGCCACTGGGACAACAAGAGCACAAATATAAGTCAAAATCAGATCCATCCATCAGGCAGCCTCCTCACAGGCCCCTAGAGGAAATCCATGACTTTTCCATAACTCTGTGCCCTGTGGCTGCTGCATTTTGACACTGTGGTCTCTTGTTTCTGTCTCCTGCAGTCCTGGACTGGCTGGTTCAGCCCAAACCCCGCTGGCTGGGAGGCAATGGGTGGCTTTTGGATGGCCCAGAGGAAGTCTTACAAGGTACAGGACATTTCTCTGTCTTCTCTGCAATGTCCGTAATCACACAAAGGCCCTGGAGAATAAATCCCTCATACACAGAGCTTGCCTGGGATGTTGGGCTGCTGGGGCTGCTGGTGTTTGTCTGGAGTTTCCACAGGAATTATTCTGTGTGGTGCTGGGGGCTGCTTTCTGGTGCAGTAAATAAATTACTTTTTATGGATATGGATTATCCAGCAGAGCACTCGGAATGCTGCAGGGAACTGGGCTTGTACCCATTCTTCGAATAATCAGAGATGTATCTTTGTTTTAGAAAGATGCTTTGTCGTCATACACATATTTTCTGCCAGCTTCCTGATAGACCGTGGGTGGACTTGGAATGGGAGATCCTTTAATCCAGAGAGGCCTCATCATCCAGATACCTTGGGCTAGGGCTGTGGCTCTTGGATCTGAAGGTGCTTTGGACAGGAGCCCTGGCAGACTGCTGCAGAGTTGTGTCGAGCTGACGTGAACCCAGGGCAGCTAAGTTTGGAGACTGATAATGAGATTGAGCTTCTCAGGTTAATTCCATAGGGAAGGGGGTTTTAATTAATTTTTTCCAATACCTAGAATTGAAGTAAGGAGGGAGTGGGGAGGTGGAAAGAGAAGTTTTCTTCTCTGAGGCATTTCCAGATGTATGGACACCTGAAGTTTCTGGGTTTTTCGTGGAAATGTTAACCCAGCTTTTGATCAGCTTTAGTCAGATACGAGAAGTGCAAATAAATTCCCCTCTTTGGTCTTACACAGATGGTATCAAACTCTCCGAGCTTCAACTTTCATCTATTATGGAAACTCCAAGTTCTTGAAGAGAAAATTCTGCCTCCAGCTCATTGGAGCTGCACAGCTAGAAATAAGATAAAATAGGTTCCTCCTCATCCATCCTTGTCATGCTTTTATTATTTGTTCTTATCTGAACACCTTCATCTCAGCTTGAGGGAGTAATTAGGGAAGTGAGAACCATCAGTCATGGCATGAGAATTACAGCAGAGGTCCTCAAAATTAAAATCCTGCAAATGAGAGGGTGGAGCGGCCCTGCAGAGAGTCTGTACATTTAATGGCCACAAACACTGCCTGAGTCCTGCTTTACCTTCCCGTTCTGTGCTGCCCTTGCTGCCTGTCCCGGGTCAGAGTGATGAAACCTCTGTTTGGGACAGGGGTGGCACTGCCTGAGCCCGCAGTGAGTCACGGCTGGGGTTTGGATGCAGCAGCAGGGCCGTGGGTGTGGAGCAGAGAGCAGAGCAGCAACACTGCCAGCTTCCTGCTCACCTTCCCAGCTCCTCACCCTGCAGAGCCCTGGCTGGGACACACCTGCCCCTGCTAGGAGGGAATGGCTGCATGGAGGGGTCACCTTCAGCAGGGTGGGCAGCAGTGGGTGCTCTGCACCCCCAGGCTCACCCAGACCCTGCACACCAGGCTGTGGGGAGCATGCTGTGCAGGGAATGGGCTGAGCTGTGCCAGGACACAGGCCCAGCTCTGTGTGATGACGCCTTTTCCTGGTCTTAAAATTAAGAGAGCTGCACACAGTTAAGAGGGAAAAAGGGTTTTTACCTGGGTGTTTATTTAAGGATCCTCAGGTGTGATGAAATGCACATCGAAATGCACCCCGATGTCCTCCCTGAAGAAATGGCCCCCCACGATGTGATGAGTATGCAATTATAGGCCTTGCTAATTAGCACATCTATCAAAGATTCCCCAGTGAGGGACTCGGGTGAGACTCCCCACTCGAGGGACCCTCCCCCTGGATGGGCCTGGCTTTGTTTACAGAATGAGTTCTGGAGAGGACCTTGGTTTCTTTGGGCTTTTAGAATGTTTGGTCTCTAAACTTAACGAAATACTGGGTCTAAGGGGAGTTATCGAACTTAAAGAATTATAACTGTGTAAGCGAAAGGCACAAGGAATATATAAAGCTGTATAAAAGAGCATATAAAAGGGGGGTATAAAAGAAAAACAAAAAACCATCATGGCATCAGTGAGGCGTGAGGCGTGAGCGGGATCACCCAGCCGCACAGGACGGTCTGGAGGGGCCCGCCCCGTGCTGCCCTCCATGGGAAGGAGTCTGGGGTCCTGCCCGGGAGCAGGGCCCGTGTGGTCACGTTTGGGTCCCCTGGTTGGTGACCCTCAGGCTTCTCTTGCAGCCGAGGCCTGCAGCACCACGGAGGACGGGGACGAGCCCCTGCACTGCCCCACGGGCTACGAGTGCCACATCATCAACCCGGGCAACACGGCCGAGGGCATCCCCAACAGGGGCCAGTGCATCAAGCTGCGGGGGAACCCAGGTCAGTGGGCTGCCCCCTGCCTCCCTCCCTCCCAGTGCATGCTGATGTTGCAGGGCAGGGCCAGAAAGGAAGGGACCAGGGCACCAGGACGCTCTGTGCCAGTGTCCCCTGGGGATGTGTCAGCAGAGCAGGTGGTGACCTGCTTGTGCTGTTACTGCGCAGCACGAAAATTAATATTTCTATGTTACTGGACACTTCGGTAAGAAATCTGAGTTTCAGATTCCGGTTCTGTCTTCTGACTTTGCTTTCTGCATCCAGAACTTTGTTGCCTTTATTCTGCTGGCATGCTTGCACGATAAAGGAACTTACAGAGGCCAAGGTATTTTCCAGGAAAGCTCATAACATGTTTAGGTATTCACTGAATAGTAGGATGTGTACATTGGCACTGGGCTGCAAATCACCTCAGTGTAGAGACATGAGACATCAGTTTTGCCATTTGGTGGCTGTAAAAACCAGGGGAAGCATCAAACCAGATCTCTGAGCTGCTTCCACAACAGATTAACAGTTTTTCCAGGGCTTTTGGATCATCTCTTTTACAACTTTTTCTTTAATAACATCCACAGTAACCAATGCAATGTAGAACTGTGGGGCTGTTAGACATGAAGTATTTTTAAGGGCTTCAATAATTATATAAATGGCAAACAGAACAACCTAGGTGGAACTTGAATTGCATAAAATACTAATAGATGGTCTGAAATGTTACCCAAATTTTATTTCATTTGGGAAAGCCTCTGATTCCTTGACTTGTAGCTACTGAAAAGATTATAAAGTGCTAGTGGCAATCCCCACTCTTATGGCGAGTGAGTTGTGTCCACAGAGCTCACTAATCTCAGCAGTTTATAAGAGGTTTATAGCAGCCCAAATTACTTCAGCTACAGAGGACTTTTATTTCCCTCATTGTGAGGTTATTTCCATATCTCTGTTTTCTCTGTGCTGTACACAGAAGGTCAGATTTTAACACAGAAAATGGAGGCTGAGTATGTTCTCACCACGTACCTTCTTTTCCAGATGGACACAACTTGAGGCATAAGTATTACAAGGAATATTTTGGTAAGCTGCTGGCATGAAGTGTTTGTTGTTATTATTAAGCTTTATCATTCTTGCAATGCTTACAAGCAATTTGAAATGAAGGTTTGTACACAGAAAGCTGAGATTCTTTAGCCCCAACTCTCTATGGTCAGATGATCTTATTTTAAGACCTACAATGCCCTGACTGTAGAGAATCAGAATTCTGAGCTGTGACAGAATGAGTTAAATGGTGCAGCCTTCCTCGAGGGGAACCACCCAGACCAACAATCTTTTGTTATTTTTAAGCATATTTTTGGAGCTTTGCTCTTGGCCCAGGGCTCCTTGCAGCTGAACACAGAGCTCTGTCAAAAGCAGGGTCTTGTACTGTGTTAAGAGATAAGGGATGGCTGGAGCCCAGTGAATCAGTCCCTCGGTGTTCCCTAAGGGGTGTCAGGTCTCTCTCACAAATCTGGGTCTCAGAGAAAGCAGGAGCATCTCCCAGACCTTTCCTCACAGCTTCAGAGCTCCTGGTTTCTCCCTCTTGGATCTGGATCCAGTTGGAAGTGACATTCAGGTGTAACTAGAGAACATCTTTGATATGATCATATTTACAAACAGCCAAATCTGGCCAGTTTGGCTGATAAAACCATGAAGGGATTGCCTTCCCTCCATTCCAGTGTGGGCTAGCCCAGCTCTCCAAGAGAACTGCTGAATAATGAGACCAAAAAAACTGCACTGCTGAGAGAACCTTGAGAAACCATTTGCCCCAGCCTAGCCTAAAACCTGACTTTGCCTAACCTAAAACCTGGCTTTGCCGGTATTTGTTTTACAGGGAGCAATTCCAACAATGTGGTCGGGTACGTGAAAAACCAGCAGAAGCATTTAGGCTAATGGGAGGTGTGCCTGGGTAAGTGCCCTGTGAATAAAGGGAAAGCTGGGTGGAAACAGTCGGTGCTTAGAATGCAGCAATTCAGAGAAACAACTGTCTGAGGGTGGTATTTCCTCTAAGCAAAACGCTGGAGTCAGGACAGCACCTTAAAACCCTGCACAGGTGCATGAAACACTCTCATTCCACCAGACACCCCTGATTTCTTCGAAGAGCCTTTGTCTCGTGGGTATTTAGAGGATGGAGTGATTTTTAGGGTGAAAAGTAAAAGCTGCAAAATTTGGTGTGCCTTAAGACTTTAAACTTTGTGTTTAGGGGCTTTTTCTAATGCAGGTGTAACTGGTCCTGCCAGACAAGTTAAAAAGCTGTTTATTCTGGACTGACTGCAAAAAGGGGTCAGTCTTACAAATACTTCAGCACATGGGGGGTTTCGTGGGATAATTTTATGTGTGTGAACAGTTGTGCTGAGCAGTGGGGCCCGCTCATGTGAGCCAAGGCAGAGCTAAGCCAACAGCAAAAGCTCCATCCATTTTATCAGCCTTGCATTAGGCAAGAATGAAAATATTTATTATACCAAACGTTCTGTCCTGAGATGGTTTTCTCAACACTTTCAGCTTCACTTTAAAATTAACTTGGGCTTAGCTGGGAGTTTTGGAAACAAAGCAGTTCAGTGTCTTTCCATACCTGAGTCAGGCTGGCTGTTGAGATTACTCAGCTACTTAAGGAAGAGTTCTGTGCAAACATCTCAGGAAGGATAAATATTTTAATTCCTTTTTTTTTTTCCTTTTTCCTTTTTTTTGTTTGGTTTTCACCCAGCTGGACCACTCTGTCAAGGAATGCTTTACCCAGCAGCTTTCTGGTCCCAGACCTCCACAAGCACATCTCCAGCATCCCCCTGATCCCCGCCCATCACTGGCAAAAACATTTCATTATTCAAGGAACAGGATGAGTCCAGATTTTAACCCCAACAGGAGGGGGAGAAATGTGATCCCCTGAAGGAAACCACCCTGGTTATCAGCTGCCCTTCTCCAAGTGAAATGCAAACACCTCCAAGGGATCCCAGTAAGCCACAGTGCCGTGATCAGGCTGCTGGCACAGAGCCTGCCCTTTACGTGCTTGTTGTGTGACCAATTCAGATTTCAGGCCCATGAACACAACCCAGTGTTACTAAAGTGATGTCAGAATTCTACCTAAATATCATATCTGAGTTGATTTAAAATAGGTGAGACTAAAGAGGTTCTCTGGATCAAACCCAGTGCCTGCCCGTCTTGAACAACTCCTTTAAAGAAGCCTTTTCAACAGCTTAAAATTCAAAGAAACCTGCAAGTTTCTTCTTTTCCTATTTACTTCCAGGTTTTAGCAGGCTTGACACCCACTCTAAATGGCTAAACCTGAAGCCTTAAGAATTTGTGGAAGTCTAAGCTAGGAGCAAAAACAGCTTTATGAATGTTTTTAGGTTACTTTCCTCTTCTCAGTCTGGTGAGCTGCAGATTGAGAGTTAATAATGGAACAGATTCCTTCGTGCAGCATCCAAGCAGACACACAAATGCATGCCAGGCTCTGTAACGTGCTGTTTTCAGCCAGCACAGTTAATACTCACAAAATCTGTGGTTTTGTACCTGCAAAACCTCAGCAAGTGGCCTGAAGTCTGGATAATTTGTTAAATGTATTAGAAAACCAAATCCAGGATGAATTTGTGTGATGAAAAGGATTGCCTGGCAGATGGGCCACTGCTCCTCAGGAGTCCTGTACCTCTGTGTTGACTTCCACAAATCCTTCAGGTCTGGTTGTTTGTATTTGGGCCTCACAGCTTCTTGTAGCTGTTTAGCATTATACAATGGAAAACACGTTTTCTATTAATGGTTTTCCTTTCCCGTGGCAGTCCTGAAGGGACAGTTGCATTTATTGTGACAAATCAAGCCGGAATTGTTTGGCAGAAAAGCCACGTTTGCTGCGTGGTTTAGTCCACGTCCCCATCTGCATGCATGAAATTAGCATTTTAATTTGCACAGTAGTAGCACTGCGTGTAAATACCCAATTCACAAGTGCAAGTGGCTGCTTCCGCTCACAAAATACAGGAATTTTTTTTTTCCACTCACTAAATGGTTTAAGCCAAATCCAGGACACCTATAAAACTCCTTATACTTCGCACGTGGCATTTGCAGCTGGAGAGACAGAAGGTGCCAAACTGCTCTTCTGTTTCCTGTTCTAAACACAGTCCTGGGTGTTTTACAGAGCAAAGGAACAGCTGAAGGGCTCCACATTTTCCTAAATATCTTCATTTGCTGAGCTCACTTTTTCATGCCTGTTTTTTTTCAAAGTGCAAGGCATTAAATGCAACACCACGTTTGGACAGAGCTGTTTGTAGAATTTTATCCTGTACAGCTTCCTGCAATGAGATCTTAATTCCTGCTCAGACACAGGAGCCACAGAACCAGAGAATTGTGGACTGGTTTGGGTTGGAAGGGAGTTTAAAGCTCATCACCCTTCACTGGACCAGGCTGTCCAGCCCACAATCCATATTTTATAGTTCCAGTCTCTGTTTAGAGCAGAACCTTGCCACTTACCTGACTGCAGCCTCGCTCCTCGGTGCTGCTCAGTGAAATGGATTGATTTTGCTCAGCACTACTTTCTGCAGAAAAAAAACCAAATTCTGATAAAATGAGCAAAGCCCTCCAGTGATCACTGCTAAGCCCCGGAAAGTAAATGCCAAACTGTTCTATTTTAAACCAAAAAGCCAGTACCTAAAACCTTGTGAGGGTCTAGTTGAAAAACTGGTGTTGAGCAGTCACAAATTTGAAGGATTAAAAAACGTTAAATCTCAACCTAATCTCTCAAAGCAGCCCGAAATGTGCTTAATTTGAGTGGACACATTCACTTCCGTGCCTGGGTTTTTTGTGGCTGCAGAATCACGTACCTGACCACCTGGGTGGGACAGTACAGGAACCTCCTGCCCGCAAAAGGAACTTTTTAAAAAAGAAAATTGGCAACCCAATAATTTGATGATTAATTTCTGTTTACTGGGTGTTAACAAAGCCATCGCTCTTCTTCATGGTGCTAAAACATTCAGGGTTTATTTTTTCCAAGTTAATTCAGGTTATTAATTGTCAAACTCAGAAACAAAAGCCACAGGAGGGACTTGCCAAAGTGCTGTGTTTTCAGCAGTGACATCCCTCAGACACTGAAATGAAAACACAGAGCGGGTGAGTTGTCCTCAGCTGCTCTTCTCTCCAAAGACAAGAGCTTATCTGGTGCAGCACAGTAGGAAATGACTGGTGCAGGTCGTTTTTAACGTTTGCATGAACACTTTGCAGCATGTTTGGTGCTATGATACCTTCCCTTGTGTCACTGAGTGCTGATGATGCCCACGGCCTCCCCGATCCTTGAGGATCTGTGCAGCCCCAGGTGCACAGACACGTTCAGGTTCTGCTTTGGTGCTCAATAAAAAGTGACCAGTCTGTTTTTCAACCCTGCCCAGTTTCAGTTGTGTCTTCTTGATGTACTTTCAGCTCTGGATTATGGAAAATGGATTATGGGAAAAAGGGCAAATGTTTTAAACTTTAGTTGTTGGGAGAACTCAGATAACACAGGCACGGGGAGACAAAAGTCATTTTGTCCACTGGAAGGGAGGTAACAGACCCAAAACACATCCACCACCCCTTCCCCCTTCCAGAGGGGCCCCTTCTGTGGGTCAGACCCTCAGTTCTTGGCCGTGCCTTTGCACTGCCCGCAGAGGAGCTGGTGGGCAGCACCGTGGGGAGGCTGCGGGTGGTGCCCCAGGAGGAGGTGACCCTTTGTTTGCCCAGGCACGGGGTCAGTGCTGTTGCTCAGGCAGCTCTGCAGGAGGCTCAGAGGGTGGAGAAACCAGCCAAGGCAAAGGCCAGAGCTGGGCTGTGCCCACTGCAGGACAGAGCTGGCAGAGCAGAGAGGTTGGGCCGTTTCCAGACTCCACCATCCCACTGCCCCACCCTCAGCAGTCCTGCTCTACCTGCTGGTCAGGAGCAGGCAGGAGCCCTCCTGCACAGCCTCCCTCCTGCCCTGAGACCAGAACGGGGAGAGAAACTGCCTGGAGCTGAGCCACGGAGGGACAGCAGCGGGGGCTGGCACTTTGGAAAGGTCTGGGGGGGTTGAGGTGACCCTAGGCAGCACCAGTGTCAGGGTAGCTCCTGGCTGTGCCAGTGGAGCTGTTCTTGGGATCACTCGGAGTTCTCATGGCAATGGCCCGTTGGGACAGGGAGAGCACGGGGGGTGTGCACACAGCTCCTGTCTCCTGCTGGGAAGGGTGACGGGGACCAAGAACCTCGGCTTGCAGGAGAATGATTTGTTTGGTGAGCACCACAAAATCATGGTTTAATTTCAGCTCATTTCCATGCCAGCGCAAGCAGATGTGGTTTCTGCTGCTGTAGTTTGGGAATGGTCTTTGTGGAAAAAGCACAGCGTGACCTGAGGCAGCTTCTGGAGGTGACACTGACATGCTGTCAGTGCCTCCCAGAAACCAACAGCTGGATCAGCAGAAAGACCAACAAAATAGATCTTCGAGAAGTCTATACCTACAACCAGAATAACCAAAATAATGTAAAATAATTGCTGTATTTCTGACGTGCCTGGCTCAGAGCTCGGTGGTGCAGGAGTGTCTTGGTCACCTTCAGGATGTTTTCCATATTTTGATGAGCAGTGAAGAAGCCCACGAGGTTTGGACAACCCATAGAAGAGTTTTTGGAGGCTGAAGGTTTCACTTTGCTCGTGACACCGCAGGGATTGGTTCATAGAGGGGGTTATTTTCTTCTCCCACCTCACACTGGCTGTACAGGCTGGATTTCCCTCTGGAGGTGGGGTCAGATGAGCATTGACTGTCTCTCTATGGCAAAAGGATTTACAGCATCATTTAGGATCCTTTAAAGGTAAATTAAAAAATGAAACTAAGTACCATTTGCTGGTGAGTCTGCAGAGGTAAGTCCTATTTCTTCCCATTATTTTCTCCTTCTTGTTACTTTTCCATGCAGACAAAATAGCAAGAACAAGACAAGTTGTAGAAAACAAAAAAGACCTTTAGAGAGTTTCCCAGACAGAGATGTGGATGCTGGTGCTCGTTCCACCCAGCCTGAGCTCCCCACCAGGTGATCTCCCAATTTAAGCATTGGAAACTGTGCAAAAAGAAACCAAAAGCTTTAATTAAATTCCCTCTTCCTTCCCCATTACACACCTGGGGACAGAGCTAAGGATTTTACTCAACCTTTATGGGACAAGATGGAAAAGAACCGTGGCTCCAAACTCTGTTCTTTGCTTGTACAACCGGGAGCAGCAGAAGTTCTGCCCAGGAAAATCCCAACCCAAAAGTGAAGTGTTTGGAGTTTTGGGTAGCAGCAAACTCCATTGTACCCATGCAGCAGAGTTTTTTTCCCTCAAGGTGGCACAAGAGGAACAAAAGTGGAACAAGCCACGGTTCTGGCAGGGGAGCAGGTGAAGGAGCTGGGAGTTTTGAACTGAAAGCAGCACTCTGCCCTCACAGCAGCATCCTTTTGGGCTCAGGGGGTCTCAGAGAATGGCTCCTTTGCTGTGTGTGCCTTCACAACAGACATTTTCTATTTAAAAGAAAAAAATGGTTTTTGAGATAATCTCCTTAGAACTGGAGCTTTATTATCCAATTAAATAGGAAATACTGTAAAGGCACTGTAATTGGGCTGCATGTTATGTTTTTGTAATGTGAAAATGATAGAGTGAAGAAATACAGCTTGCATTAGTGTTGTTTTCTCAACATTATAGTCCTGAGTCAGTTTATTCCCAGCATTTTCTGAGCCATGGGATAGCAAAATACATTAATTTTTCATTAGATTTCCTAACATGCAGAAATCAACAGCAGCAAGAAAATGAAACTTGAGGCCATTCAGCAGTTTCTCAGAGTGAGTGGCAAACAGCAGCATTTTTTTCCTGCGTTTATTCCATTTCATCAAATACAATTCCCCATAATAGAATGGAGGGAACATAAAGATGAGAGAGAGGGATGTGGTCCTGAGCCCAAACCACGCTGTTCCTCCCCACCTGCCGGTTTGCTGGATAATAAACCACCGTGCACGGGTTGCTACGGTGCATTATTGTGCTCATCAACTCGTTTTTCTCCTTTTCCACGTCCTGTTTGTCTTGGAATTTCTGTCAGTCCCACTCAGTGCGTTGCTCTCCCTCCCTAACCCAGGGTGTGGCCTCTTGGCTGTCGTGTGGATTCTGGATTCCGGACTTGGAGCTCCATGTGTCTCTGCAAGCAGCAGCTTTGTGCCAAGGGGGTGATGTTAAATAAGGAGAGCATCAGCCTGTTGCTCAATTAGCCACAGTGGCTAATGAGGGCCACGCTGGGGCTGCCCAGGCCACACCGTGCACAGCACAGCCCCAGGATGCTCCTTGCGGGCAGCACCTTCGTGGATGACGGGTAAGGATTTGGGATGAGAAAAGCAAGCGCAAAACCAAAGGGAAGTTTTCTTCCTGCCTCCCTACAGAGGGGGAAGATGTTTCCACCACTTTTCTGGCAGAAACACGAGCATTTGGAGTGATCCTAAGACCGTGGCGGCTACAAACCCGCTCAGGTGGGCAGGAGAAGGGATTCCCTGCCAGGCAGTGCTGCTGTGCCTCGGCAGGAGCTCCAGGTCCTTGGAACAGCTGCACAAGGAGGGGACCAGTTCAAGAGCATAAATGTGCTCAGAGAGAGGTTCCACCTCCTGATTCCCACACGATAAAGCCCAAATCCCTCTCTATCTGCTCCAAGCCCTGGCTAAGCACCTTGCCTAAACCCTGGGCAGGGCCTGGATGTGAGATTCCCGAAAATCAGAGCCCAGCATTATCCCTGGATCCTTTCCCACGGGAAGGAGCCCTGTTTCGGTGATGCAGGAACTTCCTCCCTCTGCCTGACGCATCCAGCTCGGATCCTTGCGAAAGCGTTGCTCAACCGAGGGAGCCGGGAAGCCCCAGGTGTGTTTTACAAGATCCCGGCTCCTTGCAGGGCGTTTCCCAATCGCTTTGTTTTCCCCTCAGTCTGGGAAAAGCCCCTCCCTCCACAGCACCTCGGTGGGACACGGGTGTGTGGGGTGTCCCAAGGGCTCCTGAGCTTTTCCTGGAGCTGGTGGGACCTGCGGGGTGCAAACAGGCTACACTGAAATGCTCCATGGAAGAGCAGCACTTTGGTGAGGGCTGGCCGGGTTTTGGGTACCCCAGGGTGTCACAGAGGTCTGGAGTCTTGGCCTCATCATGGTCCAGGTGTCACCATCCCCACCGCTCCAGAGCTGTCACCTGGATGTCCCTGGAGAAAATTCTTCTCCTGCAGAAAACCGCACATTTCTCTGGCTGGGAATGATTTTTATTCCCTCGATGCAGTTTTTACTGTCAAAGGAGGATCTTAATCTCACAGATTACACCTCAGGGACAATCCAAGGGTGAGTGGATCCTGCAGTCATGGTGCCCGGGGGAGGATGTATACATCGTGGGGCAAACCAGAGCGTGATGCTCCCCGACAGGCAGCCATAAACCTTGGGGAATGATGTAACCCATGAACTTTATCAATCATGGAATCACGAACCAGAGAATGTCCCGAGCTGGAAGGGACCCACAGGGATTATTGCAGTCCAGCTCTGGACACCGAAGTCCAGCCTTAGCTGTGCGTTGGGATCCACCACGAGAGCACGAAGGAAGCACTGTGGTTTTTATAAACCATCATTACAAATCCCCACATCACACATCCATGCCCTCTCCCTGATGTAAACACTTATAAATCCCGGCGTTGTGCTGACTGGAGCATTTCCTAAGGAGGACTATCCCAGCCTGGAAGTTTACAAACAGGCCCGGCGGTGCATGTAACCTGTCCCGGCCCTGCACTCGCAGCCCTGGCGAAACACCTTCGCTACCTGCCCGCCCGAGAGGTGGCCCCGCCGACGCTCCTCCCGCAGCAATCCTTCGGAGGGCGGAGGAAAACCCCAACCTGCTCTTCAGGTGCCGGTTCCCTGGTGTCCCTGTCACACGCAGCCCGCCTTCCCGGCCGCGATTCACGGGAGCAGCTCCCGCGGGGCGGCTCGGAGGGCGCGCACCTCCCTCCCTCCGGCGGCCGAAGGAAGGGGTGCCTCGGCGGCTGGGACGGGTGCCTCTCCCCGCAGGCAGCCCCGAGCTCCCGGGGCAGCGGAGCCAGCCCTGCCCGCGGCCGGTGGTCCCACCCCGCTTGGCCCCCGGGGCGAAGATGGGCGAAGGAAGTTTCACCAAACTCTTCCAGAAAAGGTCGCTCCTCCGCTTCGTGCAGAAATATCAGCCCCTGGGGAGCGGCGAGCCGGAAGGGGAGGTGAGGACTGCCCGTGCCTCTTGCCTGGACCTGCTAAAATAGGTCGTGTAATTGGGGTTAGTTTTGTCTAATTCGCCTGCCTTGTCCCACCGGTAACCGGAGATCGCTGTGGCTGCGCTGTCCCCTCTCCGTGCGAGGCGAGCGGCTCCCGGCAGCAGGGGGATGAGGTTAATGGTGTTTGCCAGGGGCAGAGAGGGATGGGGAGCCTTGTTTCTATGCAATAACCCAAGGGCACGGAGATGAGGCCTGGATCCTGCCCGGGAACTTTGTTCCCTGCTCTGGGGAGCATCCAAAGTAAGGAAGAGCAGTGGGAGAGCCCTGGAGTGCGGCCGCGGGAGCTCTGTGCAGCGTGGGCACAACAGGGGAGATGGAGAGCAGGGCTCCCGCCGTGCCCGGGGCACCCCTGCCACCAGTGCTGGTCACTGGCAGAGGGGCTGTGCCCCTCGGGCTGTGCCCCTCGGGCTCTGCTCTGAGCTGTTGCTGCCGTCAGGGCTGGTAACCAGCGGCCAAGGAGAGTTTTGGCTCCGAGCTGCAGAGTCCACCTGGAAATACTGCTTCCCTTTCCTGAAAATGCTGCACTGCTCTCCCCTCCCTGCTCTCACCGCCTGTCCTCGGTGCAGACGGACCAAAAAGTGGCCAGTGGTGCTTTGGGTGACACATTTGCTGTTCTCCTCAGTTTTTCGCCACAAAATCTTCCTGTCTGGGATTATCTGGTTGTTTGCTCAGCACAAGGTTTCCACGGCTCAAGCTCCATTTTTTCTCCCACATGGCAGGTTGGTTGGGTGCTCTGCCACGTGAACCCCATTTGTCTAACTCCTTGAGCACGTGGCGTTAGCCCTTACTCCCATCCCACTGAGCTCCATCCACATGCCTGGAGAGATTAATGCGCTTTTCCTGACTGACTGAGGCCTTTCCCAGATATTATTTCATCTAATCCCCTTTCTGAGTCTTGTCTGGCCAGTGCGGGGTGGGTCAGTGTCACAGGGAGAAGAAAATAAGACATTGAACTCTTCCCCTGTGCACTGCGTCGGGTGATGCTGCTCTGCACTGCTCACACAGAGCCCAAAATCCCAGGAAAAGAAGATCTTGATGAGGTTACAGAAAGTCTGTGTCACCTGGCTTGGTAGGAAGCTGAGACTTCTGATTGCACGTAGGCAGGAGGCCACTGGCAATTAGTCTGGCTCGTTCTTAGGCTGCACCATTTATGCTGTGCCAAAATAAATAGTGACAGGTATTTACTTCCAAATCTAAACCCCTCTTGAACTTTAGCTGTGGTCCATGCAGAGAGTGGTCTGTGTGTAACAGGAGAGTGAGGTGAGGAGGGCTCTGGCACAGGGCAGGAAGCAGACAGCGGTGTAAAATGAAAATGGGAACTTGGTAAATCAAGAACTTATTCTCAGGGTATGGTTTAGGCTGGCAAATAATCATCATCTGTCCCCTGCTTGATGGCATTTTGCTTCTTTACTTGAAAATAGTCGCAGAGCACTTTCAACCCAATAGATCTTCTGTATTGTGGTCAAAGCATTGGGTCTTAAAGGTGTGAGTCCAGGTGATCTGATGGGACTGCAGCCAGGATAAATGCCCAGCCTGGGCTGGGAAGGAAAGCCCCAGTGCTGTCACCCCAGTGGGGTGATGACCAGTTCACCTGTGGCCATGGTGTTACCTGGAGGTGGCAGGACACTCACCTGGCACATGAACACCCACCCCCAGCCCGTGTCCAGACTCTGCTGGGCATGGTTGAACTGCTTTTCTGCAGTGCCCCGTTCAGAAACAGGGGAATTTTTGTGGGGCTGATTTATTGTGTACGAGAGTTGTGTGTTTCCAGCAGAAATCTGAAGAACAACTAGAGATTTGTCTTCTGAGCATCCCAGTGTGTGTGCACGTGCACAATCACACATCCCTGGGTGTGTGAAGGTGGGAGAAAAGCCTGGGCACTGTTTTGTGACATCCCTCTTTCCCTCTGACCACGTACCGGGGTCACCCCCAGCAGGCACAGGCCAGGGCAGGATTCTTGAGGGGCTGCAGGTGGGTGCTTCAAATCAGCTTTACTGGAAAACCTCCGGCCTTTTGAACAATCAAAGGGACAATTTTGAAATTTCTATCTGCAAGCAGGGGGACCAGATCTTTACTTCTTTATTTCATGTAAAAAATACTGGAATTCTGTGATAGATGTGCAACAGGGCAGTGAGAAACCGTGTGGGAGGTGCTGAAACCAGGGTGGTGGGTGGGAAAGGAGCTTGGATGGGGAAGCCCAGCAAGGCAGCCCCTCACCTGCAGGGCTGAGGGTTGCTCTAGGCTGGGTTCTGGATTCTGCCTGCACCCCTGGAACATGGGTCTTTTTCCTGCCATGTCCACCAATAAAAGCAATGTAAAAAGCTTTGGAGAGAATGGTTTGGCTTATTTATCACATTTTTGGTAGGGATAAAGTTTAATGTTTGGAAAGGTTTCATGTAGACTGAATAACCCAGCCCACTCTGTGTTGCAGGCCATTAACTGGTCCAAAGTAACTAAGACAGGGAAAAGAATATGCAAAGCCTCAGCAGAGGCAGAGCTGGGGGAAAATCCCGAGAACTGATATTTTGGGCTGCTTGCCAGGGTGCACAAAAAGGGCTGTGTGCTCTGCAGAAAGCCCCACACTCTCTTTCTTCCACGTGGACTGCTCAGCGGGACAATTGATGGATTGTTTTGGGATGAGGGATGCTCAGGTACCTCCAAGGTGGCTCCCAGCCATGCCAGCTGCTCTTTCCAGCCTCCAGTATCTCCTGATGTTGCAAAGCAGTAGATAAACTGATAATCACCCTTTTGTTACTTCTCCCTGCCCCGCACAGGAGTCTGTGCTCTTGTGCCGAAAGGATGAAGGTTATAAATGTAAATGAGTGCTGTGGATACCCCACATCTGCTTTGCAGTGTAAACACAAAAGCGAGTAACGCTCGAGGAGAGGTTTGTTTATGAAGAGATTTGCACAGGACCCTGCCAGGACCCAGCATCCACGGGGTGGGATGGGACTGGGGCACAGGGGAGGGGGGAGATGGGGCCCCGCTGATGCATTTCCAACCTGTGCATTGCAGGGGCTGTTCTGGTGGGAAAAGCTGTGCCACACTCATGGGGAAAACCCCTTACAGGTGTAGGCTCAGCAGTGCAGGTTAACTCATCCCAGTAAAGCTGTTCCTGTCACAGCCCCTGGCTGGCAGGAGCAGGGAGCTGCCAGCATTTCTAGAGAAACCACAGATGGCTCAGGCACATCCAGGCCCTTTGTCATTTATTTCCTCCACACCTTTTTGAAGGTAAATATTGCTGCTAGAGCTGGGCCCTGCTTCCCTTGCTGCCCGTGGGGACTGCAGGCATGTTATCCTCGTGCCCGCCTCCCTTCCGGCCCTCCAGCTGCTTTCATTAAAATTTAAACTCCTGCGGGGCAGAGCTGTACCTTGATACCTATGTGTGTCACCTGCAACACAGAGGAGCCTGGAGAGGCCACATTAATCAGGATGGGAACGAATCCAGGGATGTGTCTATCCCTGTGTTTTCTTCCCACCAAACCCTCCCATCTCCATTAAGTGGCTCTTGGGATTTCAGTGTCTGGATGTCAACAGAGTTACAGGGAACTGATGGAATTGTACAACCAGGGCACCCAAACAGGGATAGAAATCATGAGTTTTAAACGTGGAAGGGGTATTTTTGTCCCTTCTGCAGAGATCTGTTAAGGAGCTCTGGAAATAAGGGTGATGCCCAGTGCTAGGACGGCTCACAAAGGGGAGCAGTGCTGCAGCTTCTCTGGGCACAATGTGGTGACCAGCTTGGGGGAAACGTGGGAGCAGGAAAATCTTGGGCAGATTGCTGGGGGTTTGGAAAGGCAGGTTTCTCTTGGGACAAAAATGGCTTTAAATGTGCCCTGCCCAGACCAAGGGCTCCCAGACTCCTGTGCCTTTCCACTGGGAGCCGGCGGGTGCTGGTGTCCCACGTGTTGGCAGCTGAGCTGTGGGTCAGGAAATGGCCGTAAAAAGGGGGCTGCAACAGATGGATATGGCTAAAGCCTGTTGCAAGAGCAGGGCTTAGAGATGCTCCGAGCTCTCCAGAAGCCCCAAGACTGAAACCAACTCCCGGAGAGAACAGCCAAGGACATTTTCTGCGTTTATGATTTCGTGCCTTTATCTCGGGCTTTCAATTGCAAAGCATTCGATGTTCCTAGAAAGCTCCTGAATATTCATGAGAGGCCCAATTCCCCAAATACCAGTGCAGGAGGGTGAACCAGACCTGAGTGCGTCCCACAGCAAACATTCCAGGGTGCTGGGAGTGGGGAGCCGGAGCCAAATTCCTGCCACGCTCTCTGGGGGTTCCTTTCTTAATGAGCACAGACTCTTGTGCTTTATGAATGAAGGGAAAAGGGCACGGAGCTCCTGTCCCTTGGGAAGGGTGAGATTTCTCCCTCTCTGTGCTCAGCCTGCAGTAGTGGTCACAGCCTGGGCCTGGCAGAGATTTTGGGAATGCTGCTGCTCTGGGAAGTGTATTTTAGAGAAGAAAAGGGAGGAAATTGAAAGGGAGAGGTTGGGATGCTGAGGGCTCAGCTGCCTGGACGGGGCAGGAAGGGTTTATCCTGCTCAGAGGCATTTGCAGCGTCAGTGGTGGAGCAAAACAGCCCTGGAGGTGGGAGGGGAGATTTTGCTTCTCCCTCTGGCTCACATTTATTTCTAGCTCACGTTTTCAGTTCATTTATTATGTTTTGAACGGGGGGAAAGGCATTTTCCTTGCTCTGAGCACCGAGTCTGGGCTGTGAGACGCTGGCATGGGACACCTCGAACAGCACAGCCTGAACCTTTCCTCATCAGCACCGGGAGCTTCTCTTTTTGGTTCCCCAGCTCTTCACGGCCTCTCTGCCCCTACAAGAACGTGCCCCTGGCTTTGAGGCTGCGATCAGGATTAGTTAGAGCTGGTATTAAGATTTGGGAAGCGGCGTGGTGACTGGCACAGGGCTGGCGAGGGGAGGGGAGGGAGTGGGATTAAGGGAAGCAGCCAGGAGGTGCTGAAAAGCTTTGATGAGCTGTGCTCTCACCTGACCATTGCTCTGCCTTGTTTGCTCAGCCCCGTGAGGAGTGGGAGCTGAAAATAATCGAGCAGGAGAAGGAGGTGGCGGTCCTGCCCCCGAAGGACGCCTGTAAATGCCACAAGGAGGACTTGGCAAGAGCTCTGAACGTAAGGGTTTGTGTGGTGGGAATGTGGGATCTGCCTGTGGGAAGGGCCTGAGCAGCAAAATCAGTCTTTAACTGACTTGCAAACTCCTGGAGTTTGCAATTCCGCTGCCTTTTTGTGGGATGAATCCTCTCCTTGGCTGGGCTCGAGGGTCCTCACCATCAGGGAAAGTTTTAGTGCTTGGCTGTCCTTTAATTTCTGACCTCACTGTTTTTTAAATCCAGGCAGAATAGATTTTATCCCCCTCTCATTTTGTTCCCTCTGAATTTTGTCAGGGTGTATTTATTTTTATTTTCTCTTCAAATACACAGTGCAACCAGAAATCAGTTCTTTCCTTTACTGTTTTAGATTTCTAATTTGTCATCTGTGAAATGATTTCTCCCTTTTAGAAATACACATTTTTTTTGAATTAACTTGTGCTTACTTTATGGGTTTCTGTGGTGGCTGGCGGTAAAATTTTATAGTTTAACAAAAATACATATTTAAACAGAAAAACAACAGACAGATTTGTTTTTTTCATGGGGGACTGAGCCATAAAGATCTGGCCCAGTCTGCTCATAGGGGTTTAATATAAATTTGCCTTAATAAGTTTTCTATAACTATAATATGTGATGTTTGGGTTGGGTTTGGGGTTTTATTCTCTCTAGGTTGACTTCCAGACTGGACTCTCTGAGTTTTCCGTGCTCCAGCGCCGGGCAAAACACGGCTGGAATGAATTTTCAGTAGAGAACACAGAGCCAATATGGAAGAAATACCTGGATCAGGTGAGGATTTTCTGCACAGATCCTCGTTTCTTGGCAAAAACAGAACCTGGCTGGGTCGCTCTGAGCCTGTGTCTGCATTGTAATATTCAGGGTTTCTACTTGCAGAGGCTGAGCCTTGGAACAGGCTGTGCCCTGCACACAGGAACTGCTCCTTCTCCTGGGAAAGCCATTGTGAGGCTCCTTTGCAGCTCACTGAGGGTGCAGATAACATCTTCAAATAGAAATGAACCTTTTTATCTCCACACAGCCCGCAAATCAAACGCTGTAGATCAGGGGCCTGATTGCTGGAGCGTTTTTAATCCCTTTAAGGCAAGTGGTAAAACCGCGAAAGGTTTGAGGAGAGCCAGTGGTAGCTGCAAGATGCTCTGATTTCAGCTGATTTCAGTGAGGGAGAGCCCCAAACTCCCCCAAAAGGAGCAGCTGTGGAGCTCAGGGGAGTTTTAGGGTCTCTGTCAGTGACACACCAGTGACAGATAGATTCATATGGTGCCACGTGCTGCTGACATCCACAATTTCCCACCAGCTGCCCCCAAAAGCCAGGCAGAAGGTGATGTTTGCTATCTTCTCTTTCCCCAGATGAGTTATCCTTGAGTTTTGCTTTTTGCATCTTTCACCTCTCTTTGAAAGATTTTAACCAGACAAGAAGGACCTTTTGGTTGGTTGGTTGGTTGGTTTTGTTTTTCATTTCCAACCAGTGATTTGACTGATTTTCTTCCTGCTTGGTTGAATCACGAGGATTTGAGTTGCTTTGAAAGACTTCATTTTTATTTCATTTTTTATCCCTTTTTTTAGGTATGATTGATATTCTTTAAGCTTTTGGTAACCACCCCTAAGTCTCTTCAAGGATTCTTTTATTCCTGACAAAAAGTGAGATGCTGGGTTTTTTCTGCTCAGCCTTAAGAACCAGTTTCTCGTGCAGGGACACCAAAAGAATTCTTTGGTGCATCTCTGATTCTCTTGCAACCTTTTGGTGCCTCTGGTCCCGCACCATTCACACCCTGCACTTGAGCATCATCCCTCAGCAGCCCCTTGCTGTGGCTTTTTCCAGCTGCTGTTTTTGCAAACATCCCCTTTGCCTCGGTTTTCTGAAGAGAAATGGAAGGACTTTCACCTTTGGATCCAGCAAGGAATAAATTTAAATCCTGGCTTTCCTGCTGAGCATCACCACACATCTGTTGCACGAAGCAGGCAGATTTATCTTTATCTATTTAATTCCGTCCCATCAATTCCCACATCAGCTAAACAGAGCTGTAATTTTCTCAGGTAGGAAAAGGGGCCTTAAAATCTCTGTTTGAAAGTGAAACAAATGAGCACCTGACTCCCACAGCCCTCGGTCCAGTGAAGACTTGAGCAGATTAATTAAAGAAAAAATGAAAAAGAAAAGGAAAGGGGATTTCTGGTTTCAGATTCTAAAACGACAGTAAAGTTTTTGTTTGTAATTATTGTGCATCAGGAAGCTTTTGGAATCAGCCCCGTGCTCTGTGCCTGCAAAGGGGAGCACAGCCTGTGCAAAAGGGGGGAAGGTGGGGGGATTCATGTGTTCTGGTGTGAGCTTTGTCCTGCTGGCCCCACACCCACCACCGGTGGGGCAGGAGCTGCAGAAGCCTGACCACGATGCAAGGAGGGTCCCTGCAGCAAAACCACACGTGGGTCCTTCCTGATGGGATCCTTCTTCCCGATGGGATCTGCAGCCAGCTCAGCTTCGGCACCTCTCATTCCGTATTTTTCTTGTGTTCTCAGTTCAAAAACCCCCTCATCCTCCTGCTGCTCGCCTCAGCTTTGGTGAGTGTCATCACCAAGGAGTACGAGGACGCCGCGAGCATCACCATGGTAGGTGACACCTGGCCCCCATCCCCATGGAGGGTTGTCCCTGGCCCCCATCCCCATGGAGGGTGGTCCCTGTCCCCCATCCCCGTGGAGGGAGTCCCCTGTCCCCCATCCCCATGGAGGGTGTCCCCTGTCCCCCATCCCCACGGTGGTGTCCCCTGTCCCCCATCCCCGTGGAGGGAGTCCCCTGTCCCCCATCCCCATGGAGGGTGTCCCCTGTCCCCCATCCCCACGGTGGTGTCCCCTGTCCCCCATCCCCGTGGAGGGAGTCCCCTGTCCCCCATCCCCATGGAGGGTGTCCCCTGTCCCCCATCCCCACGGTGGTGTCCCCTGTCCCCCATCCCCGTGGAGGGAGTCCCCTGTCCCCCATCCCCATGGAGGGTGTCCCCTGTCCCCCATCCCCACGGTGGTGTCCCCTGTCCCCCATCCCCGTGGAGGGAGTCCCCTGTCCCCCATCCCCATGGAGGGTGTCCCCTGTCCCCCATCCCCACGGTGGTGTCCCCTGTCCCCCATCCCCGTGGAGGGAGTCCCCTGTCCCCCATCCCCATGGAGGGTGTCCCCTGTCCCCCATCCCCACGGTGGTGTCCCCTGTCCCCCATCCCCGTGGAGGGAGTCCCCTGTCCCCCATCCCCATGGAGGGTGTCCCCTGTCCCCCATCCCCACGGTGGTGTCCCCTGTCCCCCATCCCCGTGGAGGGAGTCCCCTGTCCCCCATCCCCATGGAGGGTGTCCCCTNGTCCCCTGTCCCCCATCCCCACTGTGGTGTCCCCCATCCTGCACCCTCCCCGTCTCTCTGTGCCCACACCTGTGGCCCCTCTCTGTCCACAGGCCGTGCTCATCGTGGTCACCGTGGCCTTCATCCAGGTGGGTTTTCCAGAGCTCAGCTCCGTGGCCGTCGGCACAGACACCTCCCCTGTAACCTGGCTCTCTTCTCCCCTCTTGTTTCAAAGGAATATCGCTCGGAAAAGTCCCTGGAAGAGCTGAACAAGCTGGTGCCCCCCGAGTGCAACTGGTGAGACCTCCCTGCAGCAGGGGGTTAGCAGGGAGTGGGGCTAAGAGGGCAGGACCAGTGGGAGAAGGAAATGGTTTCAGGCTCTTGTGCATATAATAAGAACCTGGTCTCTGGAGGGGTGGCACCCTGAGTGGGTGCAGCCACAGTGTCACAGGGAAAGGGGGATGAAATAATTAGTAATGAACAGAAATTATTGGAAGGATTTTTTGTAATTATTAGGAAGAAAAATTAGGAAAATTAGAAATAAGAAGTAGGCACCCAGTAGAACTGAATAAATGCTAAAAGGCAGGAGGCCCCCAGAAAAGTCCTGCTCCACATCCCTGCAGCATCCTGCATTTCACTGTCTCCCCAGGCAGGAAAAACCTCACCTGTGTATATTTTTTTTTCACTTTAGGATAATTTTTCCCCCAAGACATGGGCACAAAGCAGCACCTGAGTGCAGGTGCAGGGGGGCTGGGGCTCCTGTCCTACCTGGCGCTGTACCCACGTGTGGGGCACAGGCCCAGCCGGGTCACAGCCCAGGGAGCAGCCACAGGGTGCATCAGGCACCGCTTTCCCCACGGCTTTGATGTTGGTTATCAGCGCTCGGAATTACAGGAAACGTTTTCCCTTTTTATGTCTTTGCGAGTCAGTTCTGTCGCGGCCAACAGAAATAAGTTGTGAGGCTCAGGGAAGTCTTGCTCTGCCAAAGAGGTGTGGGGTTTTCCTCTGGTCCAAAGTTCACCCTGGAGCTCACCAACCCCACTGTTGGTTCTTTATTTATTTATGATATGACACCAGAAGCATCCAGCTGCCTGCAAGGCTCTGCTCTGAATGCAGCAGTGGAATGCCAGGGGTAATTCTAGCTTTAAAAAGCCTCTTTTTAGGTTCAAGAATCTGCAATTCGTTATTGAAAGCATGAAAGCACAACTCCTTGTTGCTCCTCTCTACTGTATAAATAATGTTTGAGTCGCTTATGAAATGTAAATCATCCATAACCTGCCCATCTGTTTACGAATTAAAACCGAGCCCAAACCGAACATAATCCTCTTCTCACTGGTGTGAAGGTTCTCTGTTCTTATTGCCATTGGAAGCTCTCTGGGGCAAGGCTCCTTGCTTTCTTGCCAGCCACATTCCCGAGCCTGTGGAAGGAATAAAAACCTCACAGCTTTGCTCCCTTTCTTCTTTTTTCCATTTGCCTCGTGCAGCCTGAGGGAAGGAAAACTGCAGCACCTTCTAGCACGAGAGCTGGTGCCTGGAGATATCATCTACCTGTCTGTGGGTGACAGGGTTCCTGCAGACCTCAGGCTCACAGAGGTAAATACAGCTGTAAACGAGCCTGCCTGGGAAATTCCTTGTCTTAACAGTGCCAGAAATGCGTGTTTTTAATTAGGTTACAGATCTGCTGGTGGATGAATCCAGTTTTACTGGAGAAGCTGAGCCTTGCAACAAGACTGACAGCGTCCTGCTGGAAGCTGGGGACATCACCACGCTGAGCAATGTGGTTTTCATGGGCACCCTGGTGCGGTACGGGAAGGGAAAAGTGAGTCCTGACATCACTGATCTTTTCCTGGGCATTGGTTATGGGTTCTTTTGGTGTGGGAATGGAATGACAGAGGGCAGGGTTAGATGGGATATTGGGAAGGAATTGTTCCCTGGGAGGGTGGGGAGGCCCTGGCACAGGTGAGGCTGTGATGCCCCATCCCTGGCAGTGTCCAAGGCCAGGCTGGACAGGGCTTGGAGCAGCCTGGGACAGTGGAAGGTGTCCCTGCCCATGGCAGGGGGGAACAAGATGGGCCTAAGGTCCCTTCAACCCAAACCAGTCTGGGATTCTCTAGATTTTTCCACCTGCATCTCTCTTTTTCCTGTTTTCCAGGGCGTGGTTATTGGCACGGGTGAGAATTCCCAGTTTGGCGAGGTGTTCAGGATGATGCAGGCTGAGGAGGTAACGCAGCCCATGGCTGGGGAAATGCTGGGTGTCCTGCATGAAAGTTGGTGAGCAGGAGCAGTCCCAGGAGTTCGTGCTCTGGGTTCAGTCCTGCTTCTGCCATAAATGCCCGTGTGAGTGAGGGACAGCAGAGTGTCTGACAGAGAAGGACAGGACAGGCTGTGCCCAGCAGACCCTGCTGAAGGGCTGAGGGTGGGAAAAGCACGAGGCAACAGCAGGGACCCTGTACTGATCACAGGACTGGGTGGATCACTTGTTCTCGGCTGACCATCACCTTCTCATCCCACACAACCACCAAAGCAAACCCAGTAATCTCTACTTTTTCCAGACTCCCAAGACCCCCCTGCAGAAGAGCATGGACAGGCTGGGGAAGCAGCTCACGCTGTTCTCCTTTGGGATCATCGGTGAGTGGGGTGCAGTGCTCGCACTGGCCTGGCTGGCTGTGGGATCCCCCCAGGGATGCTTTTCCACCAGCCCCCCTGGGTGTGGGTTACCTGGACTTTGGGGGTTCGAGCAGAGACACCACTGGAGGAGAGATTTGGGTGCCTCATTGCATTTTTAGTTCTGCAACAAGAGCTAAAACAGGTTGGGAGATTTTTGAAGTTCTTTTTTTAACCAGGTCATTTCCCCCCTGCCCAGGTTTGATAATGCTCATTGGCTGGCTGCAGGGGAAGCGTCTCCTCAGCATGTTCACCATTGGAGTCAGGTGAGGACTGGACTTTTCCCTTTGATTTCTAATGAAATGTCCCAGGGAATTCCCTGTTTGAAACAATGGACATCTCACAAAGGAGAACTTGACTAAAACCTTTCATAAATACCTGTTTCTCTTGCACTGGTGAAATTAATGTGAGGTTTCAACAGAGTGGAGGAGAACAAAACCAAGGTTGAGGGTTTATTTAATTTTGTAAACTGATATATTGAAAATCTTCACTGGCACCTCCACCTCATCCTGCTGTGAATGCTCTTTCCTATCTGTGCTGTGAATTTAGTGGGAGTGTAGCAACAGCAAATATTACTCTTTGCTGTTCCTACTGGATTTACATCTAAAGAAAGGAATGCACAGCTTCCTAATCAAACATAATAAAAAATGTGTTTTCAGTAGTGCCCATAAAACCTGTTAACTTGGTGTTGTCGTGGCTCTAAAATCAATTCTTAACAAAAGAAGTGTTCTATGGCAATAAAAAAAATCCCAGCTAGGGAGACAACAGAGAAGCCAAACGGGCTCAGTGCCACCTTCCTGTCTCCCAGGGGGATGTGGTGGCAAAGAAAAGTGGTGAATCCTGAGTTTTGGGGGGCAGTTCATGGTTTTGCGAGCCCTCCTGGGTTACATTTGGCACATACCTGGAAGCATTCAGAGTTCCCCAAGGGATATCCAATGTCAAATATACAGACTGTGGCTGGATTTTTCAAGCATATCAGGTGTTGCAGGTTTTGGTGTTGCTCTGATTGATGGTGGGGACATCTGGGGAGCTGGTTCTGTCCCCCCAGAGAGGGGGAGGAGAGGAGGTGAGGGGCTGCATGCGGCCAGGAGCCAGCAGCTAACATGTGAGCCCTGATGCCAGGGAATATTCAGCTCCCATCCTCAGAAAGTTAAATAAATGAAATTAAACCCAGCCTCTAAATCCCTCCTTAGCCAGAAATTAATGCTCTTTGGCAATGTAAAGAAGAAAAATAACTGCTCTGCCACAATCATCCAGAGAAAGGTCGAAGGGCTGGATAAATGCCCTGTTTTTGTATTTGCAGCGTGCCAGCAACCCCAGTGGTTATCCCACTCAGCCCCTTAGGAAAACACAGCCCTGGGAATGTCCCTTTGGCACCTGTGGGTCAGTACTTGTGGTTTGGGCCCTGTGTTGAGGCTGTTGTGTCTCTGCTGTCCCCAGCCTGGCCGTGGCTGCCATCCCCGAGGGCCTTCCCATCGTGGTCACCGTCACCCTGGTGCTGGGAGTGCTGCGCATGGCCAAGAAAAAGGTGATTGTGAAGAAGCTGCCCATAGTAGAGACCTTAGGTAAGGCTGCAAAGGGGCCACACGGCTTGATCACCCGCCAGGCTCCAAAATCTGAGCTCCAAAATCTGGCCTGGCCTTGAGAGGTTTGGTCTGATCCAGAAAAATAAATTCAGCATAGTCTTACTGGGACAGAACAATCCACTCAGAATTAAATATGTTTTCTACCCTGTGTTTCTCACCCTTTTCCCTTATTTTGTGATATGAACACAGACACGTGGTTGGAATGGTGCAACCCAGCCCAGGGGCAGCAGAGCCCCTCTGCAGACACACACTGGGTTAAAATCTTTGTTTCTCCTTCTTCTCCATGCTCTGGGATCCTCCTGCAGATCCGTCCTGTCCACTTCTTCAGTGTCTGGCTAAAAAACCTGCCAGCCCCTCAAGCCAAGCTTGGCAGTGTAAATAAAGCCATTTATCCTTCTGAAGGCTGGGTGGCCACCTCCCTGATACCCAAAAAGCCACGGAGAGAGGGACAGAGGGGATCTGGGGAAGGCATCCAGCACATCCTCACAGCTGCAGGGCAGAACGAACTGGGAGGGAATTGTTCTTCCACCTCCCCTTATCTTCAAGTTGTCCCTTCCTCCTGGGTGGCTGCACTGCAGGCTGTGCTGCTCTGACCTGGGTCAGGGCAGCAGGATATGAAGGAGGAGACCTGGTGTCTATTTAGCACCACTCGTTAAATGCACAATGAATACCGAGCCTGGTCCGCGCAGTTCCCAAAATCTGCTGCGTGGCCGGATCCTGCAGCTGAAACCCGTCCTCTTGGGAAACACTGCTCTTGTTTGAGCTGCCCGTGTTTGTTCTGCTGTTAAGGAATCTTATCACCCTGATTTTATTGTGTCTGCCCTGACCCAGGATATCTGAAACGGCTTTTCCCTCGTGAGGGAATTCGTTCTGGGAGGGCTGCGCCCACAGAGGCGGAACTGCAGGTGCAGAGAAGGCACAGCCAAAACTGTCTGTTAAACTTCTGAAAAGGAGAAAAACAGTCCTTCTTCTTTAATTATCAGTCACTAAAAATGAGGTATTGGAGGTCACAGCTTTGCTCTCTGCTAATCCTTCAAAACTGTGATTCATTTAATTGCAGCCCAATCTGCTTTATTTTCTCCCAGGTTTTTACCTGGAGGTCATGGGATCTGTGCCTGAGCACTGTGATCACCTCCAGAGCCAGGGGAGATATTCAGACTCAGAAGGAAGCTGGAGCCTGATTCTTGTTTTGTATTAATTTCCCCCCTTGTTGGGAGTGGAAACTCTCTGGAATGTGGTGGCTCTGCTAATTCACCCTTTTGCGGCACTTTGTAAATGGGCTCTGGAAAAAAGCACTTTACTGGATCAGGATTGGCCCAAAGCAGAGCACAGGGGCAGTTCCTGCTCTTAGATGTTGGTCTTTAAGTATTTTTTGTAACAGTCTTCAACCCATCTTCTCTCACAGTGCCTTGGTGAGGCAGGGAAGGGCTGCTGTTCCTGATTTAGAGAAGCAAGGCTTAGCTGGCAGAGTGGGAACTGGGGCTGTGTTTTTGGAATAGAGCAGCTGTTCTGTCGTGTGATATTGCAACTCAGAAGCATTGACCAAGACAATGTGACCCTCTTCAGATGTCTCCTGCCACATCTCACACCCTAATTTTGCTCACAGTGCCCCAGTGCGCGCTCAGATCCTTTCCTTCCCTGGTAGGAAGCTCATCCATTTCTTGATCTTTGCTCCCTTTCACCGGTGCAGTTTAAACAACAGCAGCGGGACTCGTTCTCCCTCTTCTCAGTCTCATTGCTGGGCTGCATTAGTGATCAGTTCTGATTAAAACCATTCCTGCCCCAGGCTGCTGCAATGTCATCTGCTCGGACAAGACGGGCACTCTGACTGCCAACGAGATGACGGCGACGCGGCTCGTGGCCTCGGACGGCTGCCAGGCAGAGGTACGGGCGAGGCAGGAATCCAGGCTTTCCTGCTGGAATTCAGCAGCACCGAATTTGGCTCAGTTAGACCCAAAGGAGGGAGGCTGGCCAGCCCCAAACCAAGCAGTTTGTTGCTTAAAGAGAAGGGATTTTTGCAGCCCTGGGGCCGAGGGTGCCGACGCTGCTCAGGTACCACAAAGATGTCCATTGGCATGACCTGTAATTCTCATAAATGCTGAACCCTGCCACTGACCCTTGCTGGTCCATCTGCTGTAGGAATATCTATTATAGGAGCAGCTTCATTCTCTGCTTGGTTCATTCCTCTCTGTGCCAAGTGAGGGAAGAATGCAAAACGTGAGGCAGGGGAGAGACAAGGTAGTCGTGGGGAGGGCAGGGCTTGAACAAACCCTTTGCCACTGCTGGCAAAGGGCTGCAGCTCTCCCCTGAGCTGCAGGAGACTTGTGGAATCGCGGCAAACAAGTTCCCTGTAGGACAAATGGACTCCTTTTGTCCCTATAAAGCCATTTTAATGTGATATTGTCACTGTCTACAGCCTTTCCTTTAAGCATTGCTTTGAGACAGAAAGAAGAAGCCCTGCACTCCTTCAAAATGAGAATTTTCTTGAGTGCAGCCCCCTGTACACATCTGCAGTCCAGTCCTGACTGGCACTGGGGAAACTTCCCATCTTTCTCTCCCTGCCTCAGGTCAGCGGGGTGGGCTACAACGGAGAAGGAAATGTTTATCTTCTGCCATCCAAGGAGATTCTTAAAGAATTTTCCAACATCTCCATTGGGAAACTCGTGGAGGTAAGTATAAATTATGAACCATCTTATCGTAGTTACATTCAAATCACAAATCACTTTGGGTGATTAGTGTGAAAAAACCCCACTTTTGTAATTCCAAAAGGGACTGTCTTGCTAAAACATTGTCATGGAAAGACTGAGTGTGATGTAATTCCTGGAGCTCACGGGTGAAAGGCACTGATCACAAGACATGCAGGGAGAGACCAGAGCCATCAGCTTCAGGAGTCAATGATACTCTGGATAAAAACACAGTTCTGGCAGAGGAGAGACCAATACATTTTAACCACGTTCAGGTTTTTTAGTGTGCACAGATTCTAGACATTAGCCAGCTACACAGTCAATTTATAAATGTATTGTGATGTTCTCTGGGTTTGTGTCAGCTTTACATAAAATTTTGAACGTTCAGCTGTAGGCTGAAATGGAGTGTTTGGGTGGTGAAATGATTTGAGCTGGAATCTCAAAGGGAGATTAGGTCCTGTTTTATTCATACTGCACGTTAGAAACAATAGTAGGAGAGACTGAGCTTTCGTTTTTATGATATATGCAGCTCATTAGATGTATCTCACGTTTTCTTGATGTTAATTTATCCAAAGCACAATGTTTTACCAAAACATTGGTGTATCTTATGGATTTAAGAAAACACAAGAACTGATCTCAAGAGATGCTGCTGTGGAGAAATCTTTTCTCGAAACTTTTGGGATGTGGCTCCTTTCATTCCCCAAGCTTTCATGATTTCATTTAAAGAGGTGAAAAAGCTGTGACTTCAGTAATGAAGAAACCAGCCCACATAAAACCTGTCCCTTTCTCCAGGCCGGCTGTGTAGTCAATAACGCCGTCATCAGGGACAACAGTGTGATAGGACAGCCCACAGAAGGAGCTCTCATTGCCCTGGCAATGAAGGTAAGACCCTTAGAGCTTAAAATTTTCTTGAAATTAAAACCAATAAATAACTAAATAAATAAAAGCTGGATTTGTTAGGTCTGGCAGCAGAGTGAGACTGCTTTAAATTCGCCGGACTGGTTTTAGTCTTTCCTTGTCTCCTCTGCCCAAGGTCATAGATGTTTCCTCTCCCAGTCAACCTTTACTCATGGACAATTTCCTTGAGCTTCTGTGCTGCCAGCAATCCTTGTTTGGCTTGGTTAATCCCGCAGTTAGGCTGGGTAATGCATTTCTTTCGGGCTCAGACTGGACAGCCTTTTTTTATATTTCCTGCACATGCCAATTAAGAGTCGAGGAGGAAAGCAAGAGTTAAAAATGAGCAGGAACAGGCCAGGCCAGACTGCATGGCAGAGGGGCACCCTCATTTTGGGTCGTCTGCTAGATTTTACTTTTTTCCTAGTCGTGATTATGTAAAACAAGATGTTTTTATGAATATTGCATTCACGCTCCCAGGTAGAGCTGTGAAACACCTCAAGGCATCACCTCAGCAGTGTCACCCAGCCTGGGGCCTCACCCTCGGGTGGGCTGTAAAGCACAGGAGGTCCCTGATGAAATGATGCACCTGCAAACATCTGAGCTTACCTCCTGCTTTTAGAGCTCATAGCTCTAACAGTCAATTCATTATTTTTTAATCTTTTTTCTTTTAAACAATGGCATTTCATTTCCCCAAATGCTGAATTAAAACCTTCCTCCTGCTCTGGAATTCAGTAGCCAAGCAATAGCAGAATATGAGGGAGGTTGTTTTTCCTACATTTATTTTTAATTTTCTGGTTTGGTGGGAGCTGGGGAGGAAGGGGATCAGAAGTAGCTTCCAGCCTCTCCCACTTCACCTGCAGCCCCCACACACTCCTGGAGCAGGAGTGAATTGATTTGGACTGAAAGGTTTTGTTGCAAATTGCTTTTTGAGTGTAATTCATCAGGAAATCAAAACTACATCCACGACTGACCATTCAGCTATTTGCTACTTCCTTTCTTCTTTCAAGTAGATAACCCAGAAAAGAAACCCAGAAATCTGCTCATCCCATTGCCTTGCCATAGGTTTAGGGAATGGACTTGATCCCCCTTTGACCCAAAGCTTCACAAAAAGGCAGCTCCCTAATTCTTGCAAAATTTAACAGGAATCAAGCTTCAAACTCCAGTTTAATTTATCCCATATCAGGCACCAAAGGCTAAAGATGGGTTTGAAATAAAAATTTTTCTCTCCTCACGTTTTCTCTTGAGCTCTGTGGTATCTGACAGCCTGGAAGGACACAGTCAACAGTCAGTCCTTGTGGTATGGAAAATATATCCAGGCTTTGGCAACGTCCAGCCTCACAGTGCTCTTTTTGTTTTACCTTGCTGCAGATGGAATTAGCTGACATAAAGGACATTTATGTAAGAAAGAAGGAAATTCCGTTCAGCTCCGAGCAGAAGTGGATGGCTGTGAAATGCACACTGAAAAATCAGGTAAAGCAAACAGGGGCAGGGGCTGGTTTCGTGTTTCTAATTGTGCACCTCAACAATGGGCATGAAATGATATCTCTTCAGCAAATAATGTTTGCAGGAGTTAACTGTGTCGGGAGAAAACAGAACAAACCTCCAAATTCCCAGCTTGGGTGGAATTTTAGCTTGTAAAACTGTGTTTGAATGGGAGGAGGGAATACTTTTCATACAGTGGTTTGGGCAGGAAAACAAAAGCTTTTCAGAGATATCTGACAGGGAGAGAGAGATTCGGTGTTTGGTGGTTTATCCCTTACTGGGTTAAGGAGCTCATTGTGGCTGATATTATGCTCTGGTTTAAAAACTTACTGACCTTTTCATTACCATGCTGTCTGTGAGAGCTGAACATGAAAAATGGGCAGAGCAAAAATATCCCATCCTATCCATAATACATGCTCCTGGGCATCTCTCGAAACAGGTAAAAGAGGAAACAGGATCTTCTCTACCTATAGTTAAAGACTTATTCATTTAAAATGTGCTCCTTTTTTTGGATGAAGTGTGTTCTCTCCTTGCTTTAAAGGATCAGGAAGATATTTACTTTATGAAAGGAGCATTTGAAGAAGTTATCCAGTACTGCACTCTGTACAACAGTGGTGGCATCTCGCTGGCGCTCACGCCCCAGCAGAAAGCCCTCTACCAGCAGGAGGAAAAGCGAATGGGCTCCTCAGGACTTCGAGGTCAGTCCTTACTGTCCATGTCCCTTAAGCCTACAGGTTATCTGGCTTAAAACTTTCCTGCTCTGTCGTGGTTAGGGTGGTCAGAGGCTCAGTCATCACAGAATCCCAGAATTGTTTGGGTTGGAAGGGACATTAAGGATCATCCCATCCCACCCCCTGCCATGCGCAGGGACACCTTCCACTGTCCCAGGCTGCTCCAAGCCCCATCCAGCCTGGCCTTGGGTACTGCCAGGGATCCAGGGGCAGCCACAGCTTCTCTGGGCACCCTGTGCCAGGGCCTCCCCACCCTCACAGGGAACAAATTTCTTCCTAATCTCCAATCTAAATCTCCCCTGTTTCAGTTTAAAGCCCTCAGTTCTTAGCATCACTTTCATGGTATTTTCCCATCACTTGTCAGAGTGCCAAGGGCACTTACTGAGTTTGAAAGGAATTGAAAACAAGCACTGGAAATGGGAATGTTTCTCTGCCACGGAGTGCTGTGACTGTCTGGGACGCGGTCTGGGTGATGCACTGGAGAGCTTTGTGCTGGGCCCGATCAAAGCACTGCTCTGCCAAGTTTTGCTTTTGGAGAAGAGAACAACAAAAAGCCAGTTTGAGAGCAGTTCCAAACATGGATTTGGGTGCTGACAGTTCTGTTTGAAGCTCGGTTCAATCCTTTGTTAGGCCCAAATCTGTCGATCTGATCCCGACTGCCTGTCATGCACAGCCCACAGGAGTTTTATACACATGTCACCTCCTTCATCACCAGAAACATCCCCTCAGAAACACCTCAGACCTTCACACAGTAGCAGACACCATTCCCAGGCTGTAAGAGATGAGAACAAGCCTTGGCAGCCGGACCTGGAGGACGGTGTAGTTCATGTACATATTCTGCCACCCTGTGTCTTGTGGTTAGGAACTCCCGTGCAGCGCTTGATTTACAATATCCAAATCATCTGCCCTTGTGGCAATGGCAAATTACTGCTCTGGAGGGAAGTGATTAACTCAGGCAGCTGCTGCAGCTTATGATTCCACCGTCAAAGCAACACTGACATGAACCCCTGGCAAAACATCCCTGAGTGATTTCAGAATGATTGAATGATAACGAGCGTGCAGCAAGAACAGAGACAAAATGTTCAGAGCTGGATGTTTACACGGTGGGAGTTTCACTGGTTGGACTGAATTTACATTTCATGTTTTTAGGTTTTAAAAAAAGTGTTAAGTTTTTGCAGGAATGCTGTTGTTTAACTTAGTAGTTTAATAGTGTCTGGTTTAACATAGCGCTGTCCAGATTTAATCCATCCACATTTAGGGAAGACGTAGACAGCTTAGAATTAGAAAGAAAGAAATCCTAAGAGAAGCACGTCAAGCAGAAATGCTCTCATTCAGAGAAACTATTATTTAAGTGGGCTGAATTTTTGTGTCTATACAAGATCTGATGGTAATGACTAAAGATCTGGGGTTTTTTTTCTGCTGGAAAACAGGCAATTTAATATCTTCTCTAAATGTTCATTTTAAAGCATGGAAATACATCATTAACAATCTACTCCTGTCTTCTTTTTTTCTCCTCTATTACCAGTACTTGCTTTGGCTTCCGGTCCAGAACTTGGCAAACTGACGTTTCTAGGTCTGGTTGGAATAATTGATCCCCCGAGGGCTGGAGTGAGAGAAGCTGTTCAGGTCCTGTTTGAGTCTGGTGTGTCAGTGAAGATGGTCACTGGAGACGCCCTGGAAACGGCTGTGGCTATAGGTACCAAACTTTGCTGCTCTCCTGGGGGTCTGTGGTACGTCTGTCACATCAGCCAAATGTTATATCCCTTAACAACCTTCTCATAATTTTTGTGTGTGCAGTAGAGGCTTTAAAGGTCACTGAGTTTCTGCTTTTCCATTGAAACAAATACTACATGCAGTATAGAGCAGCTATGAACTCTGGGCCAAATTCCAGTAAATTAATTCCGCTATTTGAGCAGCAGAAATGGTAAAATCTCAGTGTAAGACTCTTAAAAGACACAGATAGCATTGCTGGGATTATAGGATCCACTAATATTTAGGGTGTATCTCCTGTCTTTGCAGGACAGAATATTGGTCTCTGCAATGGGAAGCTGAAAGCCATGTCTGGGGAAGAGCTGGACCAACTGGCAGAGGCAGAGCTCTCCTCCACAGTCCAAAATGTAATGGCTTTGATTACACAAACAAGGCCTGTCTCCAACAGCTCCCATCTAATACAAGATTATATTTTGTCCTTTTTTTTTGTTTTCAGGTTTCCATTTTCTTCAGAACAAGTCCAAAGCACAAACTAAAAATAATAAAGGTACTAAGGGCCTCTAAAATTCCTCATATGCCTCACAAAAACAAGGGGGAGGGAGCCTCAGTTCTCTGCATGACCTGGTCTTCCCCAGCAGGATCAGCTCAAACTGAAGGACTGTAAAACCCCAGCTAGAGCACTGGCACTGTTTCTCTGAAGGTATTAGCTGTGGAATTGGATTTGATGATCCTTGTGGGTCCTTTCCAACTCAGGATATTCCATGATTCTATGATTTTATTATTTCTCTTGCGAGCCTGGCCTGGGCATTTGAAGAACACCAGTGAGATATTAGCAACTATAACATCGGGAGAATGATTTCTGGGGGTTTTACTCCCCTCTTCTAAGTTCTGCTGGAGTTTTGAGATTCCCTATACTCCTGAAAAAACAGTCTCCTAATTCTTGGTCTGAGTTTTGTCCTCAGTGTGGTGCCGAGTCTGTTTTACCCTCAGAGCCAAACAGCGCTTCTGATCTTTCAGTACAGAAAGGGCAAAGCAAACAGTACAGACTCTGAAACTGCCAGCAGGACTTGTTTGCCTTCTGGCTTGAGAGCCTCTGACTGCCCCCTCCCACAGGCTCTGCAGAGGGCCGGCGCTGTGGTGTCGATGACGGGAGACGGCGTCAACGACGCCGTGGCCCTGAAATCCGCGGATATCGGGATCGCGATGGGACAAGCGGGGACAGACGTCAGCAAAGAGGCTGCCAACATGATCCTCGTGGAGGATGACTTCTCAAAAGTGATGTAGGTTTGGTGACCTTCTTACTCTGCAGCTGCTTTGTGGCTGTCCCTTGCAGCAAGCCCGTTGGGTGAGGAGCCCTGGGAATGAGGCAGGATGCAGGACATGGGAGTGGAGAGCCCCAGGGTGGCTCTGACTCGTTTTTAGTTGCATACATGGCAGTGACTTTCCTTCCATGTGGTGCTGACCAAGCCACCTCTCACCTGAAAGCCCTGGCTTCTCATTGCTGTAGCTAACTGGGGATCTGAGAGCAGCTGGAAGTCTGGGTAGATCAGAGCTTTTTTGGTCAAATTTGGACTCAGTGATCCTGGAGGTGTTTTCCAACCTTTATGATTCTACCTCGTACTCTGCCTCATCCAGGAAGCTCAGAGGAAAAACATAATTTGCAATGCTCTGTTGGCTCACAGTAACAGAGAGAGTGGGCAGGGTACAGTGAGTGTATAAATAGGTCCAGGCCTGCTTTATGAACCCAAACCTGGCCACGTGACCCAGATTTTCAGGTATACTCGTTGATAAAGGAATTGTAAGTGAGAAGCTGCATTGACAACCTCCTCCTGAGCTGGGCTCTGAATTTCCACTGAAATAAGGGCTGGAAAAGACAATTTGTGTTGTGAGCGTCACAGGGAGCTCAGTGTACAGCAGTGTGAGTGCTCTTTACTTAATAAACTCCCCTCTCCCCTCCAGGAATGCAATCGAAGAGGGAAAGGGAATATTTTACAACATAAAAAATTTCGTCCGGTTCCAGTTGAGCACGTAAGTTCCTGTTTGCTTCAGCTCCTGTGGAAGCACCTTCAGGGCGAGGCCCTGCAGAATAATGTTCTTGTGTGCTTTGCAGGAGTATTTCAGCTTTGAGCCTAATTACGCTGTCAACAGTGCTCAACTTACCAAATCCACTCAATGCCATGCAGATCTTATGGATCAACATCATCATGGATGGGCCGCCAGCACAGAGGTATGGAAGAGTTAAATGAGCTAAATAATCTTGGGTTAATATGTCTAAGTTTGGCTTACAAATGTTGTGATGCCTCATCAAAGCACCAATCATCATCAGTGGTTTAGAGAAGACAAGTTGTACTTTTGTTCCCTGCTGGTCTTTCAAAAAGCACTTCACATTTACTTGAGGTTTTCTGTGTTTTCCTGTTTTATGGTGGAATCACTTAACTATTCCATTTTCTGGCTAGGAATGGCCTGTTATCCTGTGAGTATCACCTGCTAGTAGAATAGCAAGGGAATAATGGGTATCTGCCCTAAAATCACAAGATTTAGGAACACCATCTGACTGCTAATTACAATTACAGCTAAACACAATTACAGCTTCCACATGATGCACGCTCTCACAGTTAGCTCTCACTCTGGGGTGGGATACTGGTATGATAGTCTGATGTTATTTTAGCAGCTCAATATGCAGAAAAGACCTTTGGTATCAGTGTCATGGACAAATTTGGGCCTTGTGTCACCTTGCTTGAATATTCATGCTGTGGTCCAAAGGATTGCATCCTCCAGCTCCATGCTGGTTTCTCAGGATGTCCATTTTGGGACACCCTGCATTCATTAACACATCCCTCTGCTTCTCTTGGAGGCAGCTTGGGGGTTGAACCTGTTGACAGGGACACCATCAAGCAGCCCCCCCGGTGCGTCACGGACACCATACTCAGCAAATCGCTGATCCTGAAAATCTTCATGTCAGCAATCATCATCATCAGTGGAACCCTCTTTGTCTTCTGGAAGGAGGTGAGGGGAATCTGCAGTCAGATCTTGTTTCCAGCAGGGTGGATGGAGAACAACAGTTTCTGAAGGACGTGAGAAGGACTTTCTGGAACCCAGCCCGTGGGGAAGGATCGGTGTGGGCAGAGGGCTGAGGAAGCAGGGTCAGCTCCCAGCTCTGCTCCTGCCTCCCTCTGTTGCCTCTAATTTGGAGCTTCCAGTCTAGAATAGGAAACCTATCACTTGATGTGGCATCAATACTCTAAGGGACTTTCCACCTCCAGCTTTCCATTTCCCCAGCAGAAAATGTGCCAAGTACAATGGGTAGCTGTTGGTAAATAATTACTGTTACTTTAAGTTTCAGTAATGTAATTTAGAATGTTCTTTACTCCAAGTCCACATCAGTTTAAGAATTTAAAATAGGGTTGATAAGATCATAAACTCTAAAATTAGCAGAGAGAAATGAATGCTACCTACAATAGCTAGAACTAGATTTACTCCTTTGTTTTACTACCCTTTGATTTGACTGGGCTCATTAAAGGGAACGTTTAATTCTTCTACTGAATTGGCATATTTTTGTAAGGTTAAACTAACCTCTGAATTTTTGTGTGCTTCCAGATTCCAAAAGGGGACATAACTCCTCGAACCACAACAATGACTTTTACCTGTTTTGTGTTTTTTGACCTCTTCAACGCCCTGACATGTCGCTCTCAGGTGAGGTTGCTCTGTCAGCAGTAATTTCTTGTCTCAAATCACAAATAGAAACTTTAGAATACCAGCATTTTGCATAGTAAGGGGGTTTTTTTTAATGTTATTTAAAGCAGTATGGTTTTTATCAACTTTTTATATAGATAAAATGATCCTTTACAGTTCAAGTACAACTACATTTTCAATTATGTAGCACTAACTTAAGCGTTTATGTAACTTAAAAAGTAATGGAGTTGAAATGTAAAGTAACAGGGTGACATTTAGCTCCAGCAGAGACTGGGAAAAGTTACTTTTTTTTTTTCCTGCTCTAGACAAAGTTGATATTTGAAATTGGCTTTTTCCGAAACCGCATGTTCTTGTATTCCGTGCTTGGGTCATTTTTGGGACAGCTGGCTGTTATCTACATCCCTCCACTACAGAAGATCTTCCAGACAGAGAATTTAGGAGTTTTAGGTAAGTTGCAAAATAAATAATGGTTTCTTTTGGTTTTGTTTTTTTTTTTCCTAAAGTGACTTTAGAAAGCAGATGCCATTCCCAGTTTGTTCCATTAGCTCCCAACACATCACTGGTAGGGGAAATCAGTCAACAGCTCCTGTCTCGGTGTATTTACAGAGCTCTACATAAATAGGAGTAGTATTTAGTATTATCCCAGCTCAGATTCTGAATTTTGATTTACTGCACATAAATGGAAGTAAATGCAGACATGCCGAGATCTTCCACGAGCTCTGTACAATATTTCCCAGATCATTATGCTGACACTCCCTTTGGAAAGAGCAGGGTTTCCCAGCTGAAATGCAACAGAGTTTTCAATTTCAATCAGTAAATACCACACTGTGTTGCATCTCCATTAGGCTGTTGACAGAAGCAGGGGGCAAGGATGCCAAAGGATTCCTGTTTCCACCCTCCAAGGGGACTGTCCCAGCTGTGGGTGTCCCTTGTCTGTGCAGTGGTGTCCCCAATTCTGAGCTGGCAAGGGCACGGCAAGGCCATGCCCCCAGGGGTTCATCAGCACAACTCCCAGCTGCAGGAAAGCCCTGGGCTGGGATTGCTGCCCAGCTGAGCTCACGTGCACTCTCTGCTCTCCCAGACCTGCTGTTCCTCACTGGCCTGGCTTCCTCAGTGTTCGTCGTGTCCGAGCTCGTCAAGCTCTGTGAAAAGCGCTGCTGCCACCCGAAGCACACAAAGGGACGTCACAACTGACTCAGATTCTCTAAAATACACTTGGAACAGAGCTGTGACACTGGATAATCCAAATCCACGGCTTTGTGACACCACACATCCTTCCTGAAGGTACTCAAGTACATCTGTACCAGCAGTCCTTACACCAGAGACTCTTGTGCCCACTCCACGTGAGCTGTCCGCAGAAACCTCCAGAGCGGCTCATGTTTTACACCAAGAGCAGCTGTATTTTTGTAACACTGGTCTTTATGTCCAGAAGGCTGTGCCAGTCCCAGACAAAAGAAGAGTTTCACACCTGTACAGAAAAACCTATTGTGCATAAACTGAAATTTTATTTATTTAAATCAAAATCGTTTTTATTAATAAAATCTACATTTTAAAATGTTACTGACAAGCATCCGAGTGAGACTCGTGATTTAGACGTCCTTTTATGTTAAATTAGAAGAGTGGAAAAGACTTGCCTTCAAGCATTTCTTTTCCTTCAATTTATAGTGTTTGTGGATTCCCAGATCTCCAGCCTTGATTCAGCAAGACTTTCAAGGAAACTGTGGGGAGCTGCCAAACAGAGCAGGGAGCTGAAGTGCCAACCCTCAGCTGTCAGTTTTTGTACCTGTGTGGCTGCCAGGAGGAAAAGGGAAGGCTGATCAGACCCAATGCACAGCAGTGGATGGATTTAATGGGAAAGGGACTCGCTTTCACCAGAGCCTGAGAATAGAGGAGCCAGGAACAGAGCAGGGATGTTGAGCTTTGCAGTTGGGTCAAGAACTGCACAAAAGGGACTGAGCTGTTCAGATCATAGCCAAGCCCACTGCTGACAAAAGCTTTCTGGACATTTCTAGGTGTATGAGCATGAAGCCCAGATTTCTTAATCATCAGGTCCAGGTTAAGAGAAAAACTGAGCCTCTCCCAAGCCTGTCTTTTACATTTAAAGAACAATTTTGAATAATCCCATCTGCTCCTTGGATCAGTAGTGTCCTAGTAAATAATGCTTCACTGAGACATTTGCTAAAGTGCCACAGTGTCAGTTTTCTTCTGGCCCCAGCCCAACACCTTCAAAGTGAAGAGGAAGAGTCTCACACACAAACTTGTCAAAGAACTACACTTTCAGACGTCACAATGCTATGCTGATAGTCACAAGATGATGTTTAAACAGGATTACATTTTGGATTCATAGTCTAGAAAGAAACAGCTATACTGATACTCATTAAAAATCAAAGAAAACCTGGCCACTGAAATATTTTTGGTGGAGAGTAGCTTTGTACAATGCACTTTTTTTTTTTTAACCCTTGCAGATGGTTTCAGTTCTCAAAAACAAGCTTCTGCCTTGTACAGGAAGGAATACAAAGTCTAGCTGTTTATTTTATGTTTGCAGAAATTCAACTGTCTCATCCTGTATGCCATCCACTTGGGAATATTTCATAGGCTTAGTCACTGCTAAGTGAAAAAGACCTCTGAGACTCATGGTGGAAGTTTGAGAATGTTCAAACAAGAGCTGCTATCACCCTCTCACAGACAGCATCATATACTTGCTACTCCTTACATTGTACAATTTAACATTATTAATACATAGAGAGAAGAAAACTGTACAAAAGTATCAGTGCAATTGTTCTGACGCCTATTTTTTTTCTGTGTGTTACAAACTTGGGAGACTATCTGGTTTCTTTAAGCAAATACAGGATAAAAGGACATTATCCCAGGCCTTTCATAGCACTCTCTGTACTGGAACAAACAGCATATAAATGCCCCAAGCATTAGTTCAGGCACTCCACAAAACACACAGCAGAGTCCTGGATTACCTGGCTGGAGTGATTTTTTCATGCTCTCCTTTCAAGGCTAAATTCATGTTGTTTAATATCTTTTTTAAAAATGAGATCTACATTAAGGCACAAGTGCAGATTGTTCAGAATATTCCAATCTGCCTCCGTATGAAAAACAACAGGTGGGGGAAAAAAAAATCACATACAAGAAAACACCAAGGAAAAGAATTTGAAGGAAGGCCACATGATCAGGAATTGTAGAATACTATAGTTACAAGACATTTTTTCTCTAAGAAAGAATTCTGCAAACTCTTCTTTGCAAATAAGACAAACTCATGCCAGGACAGAGGGGACTGGACACAGTCCTTTTCCTCAGGAAGAGAAACACTGACTATCAGAGACACTGATAACCAAACACTTTTCACTGAGTTAGAAATTACAGCCTCTGGTAGAAATCAGGGTTATTTTTGACAAGTTAATTAGACATAGAATTAGCAAGGTCAAACTAATAATTACTGAGAGATGGGAACTAATTCAAGTAGAAAAAGTCCTGAGTGTAAGAGACCTGACAAAACTGGTGCTGACTGGTGAACAGTCACAAAACAGAGCACAAACCCCAAAAACTGCATTTCGCATTCTGGGGATTTTTTTTCCGTAATAATGATTAATTATGTGGAAATAAAGTGTACAGCAGTCTTCTTTAAACATTTTATACACATAACCCTGATTTTTATTACTTTCACAAGGTACTTGCAGATCCTATTCTCAATTAAATGTGGCTGCTTCTTACTCAACCTTTTTTACAGCCTGATCTTTTATTCCAGTCTCATGAGGCTACTGAAGAATGTACCTACTCTAGAGAATTCCTGCTGGAGGTATGGCCCATTTTTAGGATAAATGTGGCTCCAATGATTCTGTTCTAAGTTTAAAAAGCAACAAGTTTCTGCAGAAACAGATGAAGTGAGACGCACCAAGAGTAGTGTAGCACTCTAAAACTTGTTGCAGTGTAACTGTTCCGGACATCTTACAGAATATGGAGTCACCTGCTAAAAATCTGACTTAGAAAACTTGAAATTTAATGCTGTAACTGAAGCAATGCAAATTAATAGCACCCTTCATATGGCATCATGTGGACTATTCTATGTTCACCAATGTAAGACACCACTGGAGTTTGTAAGCTTTGCTGGCTAACTCCATTGCATGCAAATAAATACGTGCAGATGAGGTATAAGAGCTTTAATCAGTGCCTTGAACAGGCTTTATAAATATATAACTATGTACATACCAATTCTGCAAGACAGAAAGCCATACTGTCAATAACTTCTGCTTTCAATTCAGTGTGCAGACGTGATCTATGGGGAATGCAGTAAATTCATTTTCAGCTAGAGCTTAGCCATGCCTCATGATTATGTCCCTAGTTACTTCTTCTGTCCTCCCCAAGCAAAACCCTCCAGGCAGAACAGTGCATTAGACCTAACTATTACACAAGTACAAGGTTCAAGCTTTGTCCCAGACAATTAGGTAAATTTAAGGGGGAAAAAAAAGGAAAAAATATCTTGTCCAAGGAACATTAACACTTGGAAGCAAATACAAGTAAAGGTTTTTCATGTTACTGTGGCTCCTTTAGTTCTCATCATCATCATCATCATCATCCTCAACAGGCTCCCGCAGACCTTCGCTCTGACGACTTTTTCCAGCCATTTCTAACAAGGCCTGAGCCTGAGGATCCACATCCAGGATACTCTTCTTACCCTTTTTCTTTAAAAAAAAAACCAAAATATAGTTAATTTAAAATGTCAGTATCAGGCTAAAGGGAAGGCACACACTCAAAAGTCCGTAAGTGATGTGCTCCCCAAGCCTGGCACAACGGAGCAGCCGCGTTTCCAATTTCAAAACTCACTGGGATACATCAAATGATTTTTACTGCTGCAGCTACACACAGCAGCCATAAACTTTTCCTAAGATGACAGTGAACTATTTCAAGTTTATTCAGGTTACAAGCCAGCCAGGACATCCTGGTTAACCTCACCTCAGTCTCAAGCGCTGATGTGAAGTTTTTAAAGAAGAGATCCAGTTACAATTCAACATTTTGTGTAAACAGTTTGCTCTGTTTCTAGTTAGAGCTATGTGTCCAGTGAAGTCAGGGCACATGAATTTAGTATGAAAAGAAGTAAAAAATAGAAAGAAATAAATTTTCTTTCCACCAAACTGTACAGAGCAGACGGTTTAATAAGATAATAAATTGCAGAGATAGAGGAGACTGGAGAGAGGGCTCCTACTCATTCCCAAAAATAAACCAAGTGCAGAAGAGTGACATAAACCTACTCACATAAATTTATTGTAAAACAATAGTAAATTTAAAGTTACTGATAAAGAAATCTTTTGGGTCTCTTCATGAATTACAGATTAGACTTTACTTGAGAGGTTCCAGTGCTCTTAGCAACGCTGGGTTTTACTGAGCCCCTCCAAGGAGCTTCCTCCCAGAGACCATTCCTCAGTATCAAAAAGGCCTTTTGAAATTCAGAATAAAGTAGTGCTACACTGACTCTATCACCTCATGGCTCCTGATATTCTTTCTTGTTGGCACCTCAATAACTTCACTACAGTTTTTGCTATTTGCCTGCTACAAAATTCATGGCACCACAGGGCCAGTTAAAGAAAATGTTACTCACTACAATGGAGAGGCAGCGTTTAAACAGAACACTGCAACCGTGAGCTTTGCATTCACATCTTCTGTTCCAACCAGGACACAATTTCACAGGTTCAATTCACAATTTCACCTACCCCTGCACTCTCAGGGATGTCTCCCACTGCCCAGACTTCCATGGCATCCAGTGTAAAATCCTCTTTGGCTGACAGCTGGGGGCTGTTGTAGGTGGTGCACCGAGGTTTGGCTTTGCTGTGGCCCGTCCCGTAGTCACTGTCTATCCAGAGCCCGAAGTATCCATGCTGTCCACCCATACCCTGTGGAGAAAACCAGCACATCAAACACATCCTGCACAGGGAAAACAGACTGGGAAAGTTAGGAAACCTAAGAACAAGCTGCTGTGGTCAGTATTTATGTCACACTTTTGTGGGTAGGTGAAAAAAGGGGATTCTGAGTGAAGCTGGGTCTCTGTACCCACATCTATTATTCCTGAACACAAGTAAGAATTTACCTGAGTGATACTGCCCTACCTCTGTGCTTTACAGAACACAAATACCTGTGACTTGTGCCAGTAATTTAGCTCCTGGCTTTTGTTTATTGACTAACAGTTCCATTTCAAACAGAGTGGCACTGCTCGGGTTTGCTGCCTCTTTTCCATTTAGGAAAGTATCTACAGAAACCAATAATGTCATTTGATGTTGTTCACTTTCTCTAGAGCAAATTAATTCCAGCCTGCTGCAACTGCCAAAGTTATAGGCACATAATGCTCCAAAAGCCTTAAAGACAGGTGGTGTGTTGTAGCTCTGCAGAAACTCCTCTGCATCTGGAGAGCTCGTGTGTGAACTCGAGTAAGAGGAGCTCCTGCCACTGTCATCACATGGCAGCAGCAGCTACTTGCAGTGTCTGCACTCTGATTCTGCTGGGCTTTCTCCTCCATAATTCCAAAAGCAGCTGGCGTGGCAGGGAGAGCAGCCAGTGGAAGAATCCTCAGTTACACAGATCACTGTTTTGTGCTGCTTCAGGGATGCAAACTTCCTCAGAAAACAACAAGTGAAACAAATCTGCTCTCCAAAAGAAAAAACAAAAAAACCCCCACAAAACCCTTCCAAACACCAGCCACAAATCCAATTTCCAAATCATCATTTCTGAATACTTACAAGTCCATTTGGCATAGTCTGTTGGCCGTGGTTTAAATACATGTAGTGGTCATTGTACCCTGTGCATGTGTATACAGCCAGAGTGGGGAAAACTGAAAACAGAAAGCATCTGTTGTCACCTGCAAACAGAGAAGCACCTCAGGTCACACAAGTGGTCAAGCAGTAACTTGCCTACAAATAGAATAGAAAAAATATTTGAAGCTGAATAATTCAAAGACAGCAGCTGCCATCTCAGAAAGCCAGTAGATCTCCCATCAAGATTCAGATCTATTTTTTGTTCTCAGTGAACTCTGTGCAGTCACAGAAATCAATGCAACTACAGGCTGTGATCAAGGGCAGAGTCAGAGGCACCACTAGGACATGATGTCACTACGTCACCTACCCCAGACTGCACTATGTCACCTAAAACTGGCCAACTGATAGATCTGTACAAACTGGTGTGGGTGCACACACCCCTAGTTCTGGCTACATTGATACATAAATCAGTTTAGAGTCGATGATTTTCACCATGCCCAGTTTGGTATTCAGAGGCACCTGTGGTGTGCTTGCCCTGTATGCTTTTTATGTTTCTCTGTCAGGAAAGACTACAAGGAAAGGGATGTGTAATCAATGTAAAATAATACTGTACTAACTGTCTGAAATGGTAATTTTCAAATACTCATTTAGGACATGAATTGAGTTTCTAATGTAGCCATGATGAGGATTCCCAGCAGCCCCAAATACCCAAAGCCCGTGTTTTTTCCTTCACAAATCCATCACAAACATTCTTCCCAAAGAGTTCTTAAAAAACCTTCCCTCTCCCCACCAAAGTTTTAAGGGAACAAGAAGTTTGGCTTGTCCAAAGAATCCTCTGGCTGCTAGATTTTAGAAGGGGAACAAAGTGCACAAATGGCCAGAGGAGGCTCAGGTGTTCCTGATGGAGGACTGCCATCCTGTGGACAAATTATTTAGACACTAATTCATCATCTGTGCTCTACTTCCTTCATTTTCATTTAATTTTCAACCTAAGCAGCTACAGGGCTTGATAGATTTCCCTGAAAACTTCTTCTGTGATCAGTAAGTCCTGCAATTTTAAAAGCCTTATCAAATAACAAACGATAAATATTAATCAGCAACACGCCTGACTGCCATGCTAAGAATAACTTCGCATGTATTTTATATTCTTTGAAAATTAGTGCTATTTTTGCAACAGAGAAATTAACTTGGAAGTGTAAGAAACACTGTGTGTCATTAAAGGGACAGTATCCATGAAGGGGACAGGATTGTTGTGCCTGTACAAAACAGGGAATTTACCAGAGATACTAAAAAAAAGAAAAGTGAGTTTTACCTTGAAACTGTGGCTTCACCTCCCAGGAGTGAGACGCAAACCCACCAAAGAGGAAACCATCCACATCCCTTAGGATCACTATGCAAGGGCCTTTGTTCACTATATGGGCACACAACTGTGAGAAGCTTTCCCCGTGGAGCCTGGAGGAAAATAAAAGCTGCCACTTGTGCTGCAGCTCTGCAGGCAAGTGGGAGTTGATGTAGATGATGGCTGGGATGTCAAAGAGACTGGCAACTCCTCTTCCTTTGATGCCTTTGCAGTGGGGAACCAGGTTGAGGATGTCGTTGGTTTGGTCTGGGAGGGAATGCAGGACGTGGAGGCCTTGCCTGATGACAACACTGAGGAAAACTGAGATCTGGGGAACTCGGTACACCCAGTCCTCAATGACACTTTGATCAAAATTTGTCTCCAGCAGCTGAGAACCCACAGGTTTTGTCCCATCTAAAGAACAAGACACACAGGAACAGGAGTAAGTCTCCCCATCTGGAAAATAATCAGGTGATTTTTAAGTGTAAACACAATATTCCATCATTTTAATGGACAGAAAACCACATATGAAAGGAGCCAGGAACAGTAAAGTGTCACCTACATAAAGCAAATGCAACCATAGAACTGAGAACCATTTACCTGTGGCATTCACTGGCTGGGCTGTCATGATTTAGAAACAGACTCCAAGCTACAACTCATGAAATGCTCTTTGCAAGACACCAAAATCTGTTATTACAACAGTGCAAAGATAGACTTACGCTTCATAAAAGAACATAGCCATAAATATATGATAAATTTTATTTAAATAAACAACATTTAGATGCCCATGCCTGTCATCTGCAAGTTGGGTATTTGTAAAATAGACACGTTCCACGACAAATTGGGACTTCAAACCAAATCTCACCTGAATTTAGGGGAGAAAGATGGTAAGGTAAAATAAATAAAATTCCCATGTCGTTTTCTAAGCACTAGGTTTGAAATTTTGGTCTCACCATTTAAATCCAAAGATGTGACCTAAAGAGAGAAATTCTCATGAGATCAGTGATCACACAAGCCCTGGGATATGCTGAATCAGGGCTGCTTACCTGGAAGCTTCAATTCCGAGAGCAGCTCAGAAGCCAAAGCTTTGACTCCACTTGAAGAATCCCTCGTATTCTCCAAACTCCAACCTTTCAGCTCCTTCCTGTAGCTCAGTACACGGACTACAGATGTGATCAGATCCTCTGTGAACTTAGAAGATTAAAACATCACCATTTTGGCATTTCTTAAATGAAATTTCCAAGAGCTTCAAACAACTATCTGAAGATAAAGTCAAGCAGTACTGACACTGTAATCCCAAAGGCAGAAACATCTCTTGCCATGACAAGTCAGGAACTACAGAAATGCTATTTCAGTGTCATAGGTCTTGAAAAAGATCCTTTTTCAAGACATTTCATATGTGTTACTTCCCAAAGCACCTCCATAAAATAGGGAATGAAAGAGGGAGGGCAGGGTCACGTTTTGCAGTGTAGTTTTGCAATTTGTAGTTTTGCAATTCTACTGTTCTGTGATATCTCGCTCTCTCACCTTGCAAGCTACATAGCTGATCCTGCAGCTAAAGCTCTAGAAAGCATTTTGCTCAGTTCTCAGCAGCACCAGCTACAGCACAGCCCTTGCTGGCTCTTAACTATAGCCCTGCTCTCTTACTGTCCTCCCAACACACATTTAACTGCTCGTTTACCTCTTGGATTTGTTTGCCCTTCAGAGACCCTCCTGTCTTGGCGATCATTCTCATTATTATGCTAATCTTCTCATCTGCATTCCCTTTTAAGAGGTTGGACATAAAAATTACAAACTGCTCCTTAGCAATCTGTTCACTCGGCCCGGATGATTTGCCAGGCAGGTCAATGCTTTTCATTCCATTGTACAACCGAACAGTCATTGGCTCTGGCAGGGGCTCCCGGGTGTGTGCCTGCAGTGAGAGAAACGGCAAAGAGCACATTCTACAAATGAAGAACAACTGATGTATTCCAGTTAATCTGTGCTGACATACAGTATGTAGTATCAGCAATAAACTTTTGTCAAAGAACTGGTTTGCCAAGAGAAAAACTAAAAATCTCTATTTTTATAGTGATTATTTTAGTGATTTAGGTTGAGACTGTTTTTCTAGAAACGCCATGGACTACAGAGAAATCAACACCGTAAAGTCTTAATGGGATATTGGCAAAGGGTTTCCAGGTGATAACTCTGGTGCAAAGGTTTACAACTCCACCAGTAGAACATTCAAAATTGTGTTTTAACTCTGCTTTCGATAGTGGAGCTCACTTTAAAAGAAAGTAAAGTGTTTTCCACACCTTAGTTTTGGCCTCAAGGCAGTGTTTAACCCTACATGCATGTGCAGAAACAATCCTGGGAAATTTCCCTCTGCAAAGCAACTAATTGAAGCACAGATCACCTGATTTTTAAAAACCATCCCTGATGTTAGGAGAGTCAAAATCAGCACTTATTCATCTGAATTGCATGCTTGGCCCTTTGAATTGAAATCTAACTGGAATGTATCATCATTCATCACAGCTCTGTGGGAAAGATCTGACTCTGGATTCAACTTTGAGAGTGTTCAAGATAATTACATGGTTTAAAAATAAATCATCTCAAATACATGCATGCAGGAGGACATGATTACCCAGTGTCCTCACTGTGCACAGAGCTGTGCACAACTGTGCTGAAGAGCTGACTTGACTCTTCCACGCAGGATGTAGCTCAGTGGGGACTGTGCCGAAATCAGTGGAGCCCCACCTGCCTAAAAGCCCCACTCCAGCTCCACTCAGGGGAGCTGCTGTGACTGGTTCCCTGGCTCAACACCACTTCTGTGGAAGCCACCCGGGCTGCTCCTATTTGCTGTTAATGGCTGTTGCTGGGCGTGAGAGATCCAATATCCTGAGCTCTGTGCTGCTTTCACTGACGTCAGTGCTACAGCTCCCATTGATTCTGGCATGAGCAGAAATAGCAGCCACAGCCTTTCACACCAGAGTGCTCCACAGCGAGGGAGGGATGGCCACAGGGGGTACAGATGTCTTTGAGAGGCTTTCTGAAAATCCTACATGAGCTTGAAGTGGGAGAGGCAGCAGGGAACACTTCTAAAACATTGTACTCAAGGGTTTTTTACTTCACACTGATTGATGAATTACCTACCCACTCCCTACCTAATTCCACCACTTCACTAAAAGAAAAAATTTTGCTTCTAGTGGTGGAAGCACCACTTCCAAAGAGTGGACCTGGGGTGCAAAAAAAGGAGGTGTGTAGAAAAGGAATCTTTAATAATCATCTAACTCACACCTCTGGTAGTTTAGAACCCTTGTTTTAAATGGCTTCAAGGAATTATCTGGAGGTTCCTGCTCCACCTGCTTCCCAAGCTATGCAGTGCAGCCTGCCCCAGCCCAGAAGATGTGTAACCTAAGCAGAGCACAGAGGCGATGCTTGGGGCCTCACCAGTGTTACCACACTGCTGCTGGATCAAATCTGTCACATCTCAGTTCAACCCAGACATAAGCCTTGTCACCTGCAAGGCAGAAATGCCATTGCCACTCTCCCTGCACCTACAGGAAGTTTTCCAAAAGATTTTAATTTAAATTGGCAACAAAAAGGCAGGAAGGGAAAAGGCAAATGTTCATCAAAGATCACACTGATCTCAGGCAAAGCTAGAATGAGAACTTCTTCCAGGTCCCAAACAAAAAACAGGCACCAAGGACACTGGATGAATTAATGCTGAAAAACCAGGCAGCAGGAATGTCATTTCCAAACTTGGTGTTCCAAAACTTGGTGACAGCTCACGAACAGCCAGGCTGCAGGAAGGCTGAAGCTGGTCTGTATGCACAGGCATTGCTGAACACCTTAAAATAACCTGCTGCTTTCAATGAGTTTTAATTTGACTCCATTATCTGTGTAATATATATAAAACTGCACTTTACCACTACATTCATTTGGCCACTTAGTTCCTGACTAGCTGAAGTTATTAAGGATTCCAATGAATCATTTCGCTCTTGATTAGAAAATGAATGCAAAGTTAATCAAAAGCATAATGCATGTTAATTAGCTAAAACAGGGAGCCACAGCTTAATCAAGTCAAATTGAATTCTCTGCTTTTAGTGCAAGCGAAGAGATTAGAGACAGCGATGCATCGAGGGAGACAGTCATAACCAAATAAAAACTGACTTTGCGACAGTTTCTCAAAACAATCTGTAAAAGATCTCACACTACAGACTCCAGTGGGAAAAATATTTTTCCCATTTTTCAGGTCTCTGTAAAAATATTTCCATACACCCCAACTTACTTCAGAATCAGGAAGCCGCAAACGGACCCAAAAGTGCAATTTAAGAGATGAATGCAAACCTGAAAGTCACTACTCATGTTAAACTGCAAGAAAAAGTTAAATATCCATCCTGAAAAATTAAATTGAGATGAGCAATCCTTAAAAAATAACTATTGCCACATCTTTCTGGTTTCTTTCTGGAATTCTGTTCAATGCACCACATCCCAGATATATTATGAATAACAGATTGTCTTGCCTGTAGTGCTGCCAGAGTCATAGTTTTCTTTGCAGCTTTGGCATTTTTTGCTCCAGCTGAGTCACTCGATCCTGATAAGGTATTGAATAGTCCATCAATGTCAGACTGCTCCTCAGGAAGAAATCTGGAAAGGTGATTCTGGTAGGCATTGCTTTCTGCATTCCCCATCTTTTCAACCTGAAGCAAAGCAAAAAGAATCAAAAGGAACATGAAACACAGAAAGATGTCACAAGGGCCATGAAAGACACATCAAACAGACTAACATACCAGTGCAAGCTTTACAAGAAGAGCAGATTAGTAGCCTTACAGGAAATTATTAAAACTACTGTTTAGTCTCTGTATTCACCAAGGTTTAATGAACCTGGGGAACATCTGTGAACAGTTAACTGTGCTTTGAAAGCTGACAGTCTGACGGCTCTTTGCTAAAACCACCCTGGCCACCAATGCAAACCTGTCAAGTCTCTATCAAATGGAAAAACCAATATGATCTAACAGTTAAATTAGCTTATACAAAGTGACCGTGAGTTTGACAGCTGGAATACATCCCTAACATGAACTGAAAAGCCTGATAATGGATTAGTTATGACAGATTATGCTGCATCTTTCTGGTGCATTAATGGACTACAGCTAAGTTTGCCAATATGATGCGGCACTAAAACACCATCGCTGCAAAGTCTCTGAAAATCACGAGAGTGTTTTTTTTCTAAGAACACAATACAAAAATCATTTGAAACAAAGTAACAAAAACATTTAGGAACACAACTCAAGACCCATTAAAAACACACAGATTCATATGAAACCAATAAATCAATCATTGGGAGCTGGTACCCAGAGAATTAAGGATGGCAGTGGGGGATTGGTTTGGGGTTTCATTTGTTTTTCATTTGTTTTACACATTTAGTGGTACAACTATTTCTCTCACTGTCCCAGGAATCACCTGCATTACAGAGACTTGATTTTTAGTGTTGCCTGGGCCACGTGCTCTGGTTTTCTCCCTGGAGCAGCATGGCACAGACCTAACAGCACCTGAAATCCCAAATTCCACCATGATGACAATTACAGCCACCACTGCCAACAGCATTCCCGTATATCTGGGGGAGACACAAGTCTGGGGTGACACTATGAAAAAGATGAGATGGAGAATAAAAAGATCATTTTGTAGGGTATTTTTTCTGCAAACTCCATGTCCTTCCTGACACCCCTCTTTTGCAGACAAGCCCATCGAAGCACCACACAGCCGCCTCCGAAGGACACACTGTTGAGCCTAAGGCAGTATTTCAGTCGTTAACTTTGTTTACCGTAGATAAGAGGCCAGGTTGTGGCTGCTTCAACCTTCAGGCCTAAAGCCTTGTTTGCCTGAGGAAGATGCCGATCGTGGGGTAAACACCGAGGGGTGAATGGAAACCACTGTAACCTAGAAGACAGACCGTGGACATATTGTTAATTTAAGCAGCGAACCGCTGGAGAAAGGGGGTCCTTGGACGGTTTAATCCCGGCGTGCCCAGCTCAGCCCAACCCATCCCTCCGCAGCCGGTGGCACCAGCTCCCCGCCCAACGCCGGTGACGAGGCGGAGGTTGCGGCTGAGGCGAGCCCCCCGCCCGCCCCTCGCTTACCGGCAGGGCGGGCCCGGCCCCTCTCCGCCCCCGTTTGGCCCCGTGCTCTGACACCGGCCCGGGCCCGGCCCCTCTCCGCCCCCGATGGGCCCCGTGCTCTGACACCGGCCCGGGCCCGGCCGGCGCCATCCGGGGCGGAGCGCGGGGCCGGCCCTCGGCCGCGGGGAGGGACGGGCGGAGGAAGGAAAGGAAGGGATGGAAGGAAGCCGGAAAGGCGAGGAGCAGCGGTGTTGCTGCCGCGATCCGAAGGGGACGGACGGGCGGACGGGCGGTGCCGCAGCCCGCTGTGGAAGGCGGTGGGGAGGCAGCCTGAGAGCTCCGGAGACCAGCGAGAGCGCGGCCACCCCGCCTCAATGAGGGGTTCCTCAGCCTTGAGTGGACCCGTCTCTCTAAGGGAACGCTTTTCCCTGAGGGAAAGCTCACCATCCTGAGGGAGCCCTTCTCCCTGAAGAAACCCTCCTTTCTGAGCGGACCCTTCCCTCCTTTTTGAGTGAACTCTTCGCCCTGAGGAGACCCTTCTCCCTAGAGAGACTCCTTTAGGGAACCCTCCTCCCTGAGGAGACCCTTCTTCCTGAGGCATCCTTTTTCCCTCAGCCTCCTTGGCCGTAAAACGTGTTTCAAAAAGAGTAAAAATTCAGAGCTATAGCTGGGACACAGCAACCACCCTCAGCAGCCCCTCTCAGGGCTGCAGTGCCGGGTGCCCCGTGCTGAAGCATTTTAAAAAGCATCCCAAAATGTATCCTGGGAAGGTCTGTGGGAGAAGGTGTTGCTGGCCCTGATCTGTGCTGGAGGCAGCTCGTGGCCTCTGGGAAGGGAAAAGCTGTGTGTGCCTGTGTGTAGTAAATACACACACACAGAGGTCACTTTCAGGGTAAACGCTCAAGGCTCTGGTGAATTTCAATGGCTGTGGGGAGTGGAGGGGAAGCACAACAATTTCTCAATGAAGAGGTTCAGTTGCTATCTCGTGCCTGGCAAAATCAGGCTGGTTTGAGGCTGAGAGATAAAAAGGCTGTAGATGAGAGGACAAATGCGAGGTCACAGGGACTGGCCATGCCTTCAGTCAGACATGAATACTTGGGAGAAAAATTATTACCTCAGTGGCTGCAAAGTTCTGGTCCCAGAACTCACGTTTTCCTTCATGTTGACAACTTTCCATCTCATTTACGTTACTCCCCTTGTTCTTTCAGCCACAGGTTTTGGCTCCTGTAACACACCAAGGCCTTTGCCTTCATAGCAGTGACACCTTGTTTGTCCATGCTTTGTCTGACTCTGGTTGGTTTTCTTGCAGTCCAAGCTCAGTGTGAAGCCTCCTTCTCCTTCCAGATGGGGGGAGATGGGCAAATTCCCACAAATCTGGTGTTGTGAGTGTTCCTGCCACCATGGAACAGGTTAGCAGCTTTGGCGTTTAACTTTTAATTATAGTCTGATCAGTGTGTTTTGAACAGAGAGCAAAAAGGTACGAAAGAAGGAGAATTTAGAAAAAAACAAATAGTTGCCCAGAGAAGTTATTAATGCCCCATTCCTGAAAGTTTTCAGGACTGGGTTTGGTGGAGCTTGGAGCTGCCTGTGATAGTGGAAAGTGTCCCTGCCCATGGCAGGGGTTAGAATGAGATGAGCTTTAAGGCCCCTTCCAACCCTGTGATTCTGTAATTCTGTTTGTACAAACCATGACAGAGCTCCCATTGTTTTGCTCTTTTGCACGAATGAGTAAAAATCTTGATAAAGTTTAAACACACGTTTTCATTCTGGGGTTCTTTTAACCTTCATGGATGCAAAATTTCATAAAAACCTGTAGAATATTCTTGTTGTCGCCAGCTCAGACATAAAAACACATTGACCAGAATTCCAGGGTGGGAACCGTTTCAGATTCGCTCTGGTCGCCACTAGAGGCACAGGAGTTACCGAGTTTGTGTCAGCAGGGTCAGGACATAGCAAGTAAAAATGAAAGAATTAATGAGAAGTGCATGCGATGAGAACGCAGCCTGGGCTCGTGGAAGGCGTCCCTGCCCATAGCAGGTTCGAGATGACCATTTTAACTCAAAACGACTCAAAACATTCTAGGATTCTATGAAATTCCCCTGGAAACTGCTGGGGACGTCTTTGCCCACACGATGGCATCGCATGTTTAGGAAGCTCGCGGTGGAGCCCACGCTGCGGGCTTCAACACCGCTCAAAGTGGGCTTGGATTCCCCCGTTTACACACCGTGTGTTAGTAGAAGTAAAAGCTTGTGTAATAAATTAGTTTCTCCCTTTCACATTAGCTCTACGAAGTGACCGTGAGGACAAAACTCGGTTCTTGGTGGAGGTCCCTCCTCTGGGCTACGTGAGCAGGTCCTGGAAAAAGTCTGCTGTGTGTTTGGTTTTCATCAGTGTTAATGAACTTCCAGTTGATGCCTAAGGAGAAAAGTGAAATACGCAGGATGAGAAAAACAATGTTTTTTCATTCAAGTTAACGTTTTCTTCTTTAATTTATTTTTAAAGGTTAGTGTTTCTGTGGATGTATTGCTTCACATGCAATTGGATTTTTACATTTGTTAGTTTTACAGGTTGTGTTTCATATTTTATCTCTTTCTATAGGATCTCTTTTCAGTCTGGAAATACAAGACTAGAGATTCTAGTCCAACTGACCTTGCTCTAAGACTGACAACCAGCCAGCTGAGTCTGATTGACCAATATCATCTTCACAAACAAATGATGATTTGATGACCTCTTTTCTCCAACTACGGAGCTCAGAATCAGTCAAAAGCTACTGAAAGGTACCTGGCCTGGCTTAGCTCAAATTTATCCTCTTTTGTTCAAGTCTTGCCAGTTTGTGACAGAGGTGACTGTGGACTGTGGCTTTATTTGCCCTGCCCGTCAATCTAACCCGAGCTTCCTGCTGCTCCTGGATGGCGTTTTGTCACTTGCCTGTGACATTAGGCTGCAAACTGCAGGGTAACCAGCTCTTAAAGCCGCGAGATACTCACACTAAATAGCACAGATTATGCTCCTGCTGCGGGGGAATTTCCAGGTCAGAGGCTAAACACCCTTTCAACGCCCTTTTTGTATCGAGAGTGTAAAAAGTCAAGCTGGAAACCTGGTGCATAAGGGCAGCAATTCGCAGCTCTCCTTAAATGAGTCGTCACTTCCTCATGTGTATTTTCAGATGCTCAGCAGAGCTGGTTAAGTGTCTCGAGTGCTTTGTTCCTGCCAGTAAGAAAGAGAGAATACGCTAAGATGCCTTTTAAGGACATTCAAGAATATACTGGTGTATAAAAAAGAGGAAGAAAACACAAGAAGGTTCTATAAACAATTGTGGCTAATTTTGTGAACTGGTGATAGACGTGTGTTTGATTGCAGAGTGAAAAAAACAAAACCACAAAACCCCAAACTATTTTATTTTAAAAACTATATACTTCGGATTTGAATAAAATGGAGTAGGTTTTATTAGTTTGCCAAGACCATGGAAAATCTAGATGACCTTAGTTCCAGGTAATCCTCATTTCAGTTGAAGTCCTCAGTTCAGGTAAGTCTCCTTCAGTTAAAATAAATTATTTCAAGATAACAAAATAGAATGTCAATGATGAGCTAAGCAGCTGTGTGTTTATATCAAGTACATCTGTTTTACCTCAGTTATCTTTTAGTTTCTTTAAAATTATTTTTTCTCCTCTCTTGAGTTGGAACAGAGAAATTTTGCAGCTCATAAGTCTTGTATACATATGTTAAGGTTGTTACCCTCTGGTGTCAGTGATTCAGAATCGTTCTGATTCACCTTTGATATGATTCATACCTCTCACTGGGTTCTCACTGAAGGCCAGCTGAGAAAGGGACCCTGCTGTGCCAAAGACTGTGCAGACAGAGACAGGATTTCTGTTCCAAAGAGCTTATAATTAGCTGCATTCACACATGCAATGAGCAGAACACCAGCCCTCTCAGCCACAGGCATCTGAGAACTCCAAAAATGGTGATATCACCCCGGAGGCACTTTTCAGCAGGGTATTTTGGGGGTATATTCACCTTTTGGGAAAGGGAGATTGGGACTACAGTTCAAAATAAGCCATTAGGTTTCAACCCTCTTGCAGCCTGGAGTCCGGATAAGCGCTGCTCTAAGTCACATGGAGGAAACACGTCTGATGCTTTTCACTTCCCAGTTATTACTCAGCAGTTCAGTTACATTATATTGCACAACTCTGGCCCTTGAAAAAGAAGCCACGTTTGAGTTAAAAGAGTTAAATTATAAAAGACCCTCATCCATGTTTTAGGGTCTAGTGAATACAAAAGTCATTTCACCTCTTTTTAATGCCATTAGGCTCCGTGTTTCCTGTTTTGATGGAGACATGAGGTTTCACAAGCCATCTTCAGTCACAGAGAAATCCTGCAATGATGTTATTTGGTGAAACTGGTTGTAGGCTCAGCCCACTGATCATCTGCAGGGTGACCTCAGCACAAAATTCCTTTGACTTTAAAAGGTATCGTCCAAACCCACTCCTGATGCCCTTTTATATCCGTGTTGTTCAGCTCTGCCTGTAACTGGCTGCTGTGGCAGCTGTACCTTCACAGCGTCTCACCTGATTTGCCTTCGGGTTTTTGTGGGATTGCCTTATAAGGGTAAAAAAAAGAGTCTGATTCTCACCCGAACTGAGTCCTTAGGTAGTCACAAAGGAAGTTCTGGGTTTTGCAAGTCTTTGTACTTCCCTCTACAAACCCTTCTGCTTGCTGGTAACCAACTCTTCTATAAAAGGAGAAAGAGAGGGTGCAGTGAACAGATGACTCTGATTATTGGGGGTTGGAACTAGATGATGTTTAAGGTCACCTCCAGACCATTCTTCAATTCTGTGATTATGGACAGAGATTAGAATATGCAGTATCTTAGAAAATGTACTTACAGGTGGGATAAAAGCCTCCTGTCATAGCCTGTTAACTGAGAGGAAATATGTTGTTGCCGAGATGCAGCCACCATATCTACAGCAAAACTGCAATGCCTGACTTTGCTAAATCAAATTGTAGCATGTCTTGTATATATAGATCATAAACATTAATATGTGCTCTGTACTAGATCTGGGTGACTGCAAAAAATGCATGACCCACAGTGAAGGGAGAATATGAATGACGCTCTCCTAGACTGCTCTGGCCTTGCCTTCCTTGAAACACTGTAGCATTTTGATGGGGGGTGGATCCAGGGATCTGTCTGGTCCTTTGATTCTCATTCAGTGTTGTTTTGTGGGAAGAGCTATGAGGAATTATTACATGGCTTGATTAAATAGGCAAAAGGTGAGGTAATTCATGTACAAAAATATTCTAGAGCTTATGCTTGGAGCACTAATGAAGATATGAGATGTTGACCATGCTGACTTCTGGACTCCACAAAACTAAAAGAAATGAAAAACGAGCTGTCTGGAGTGAGAAGAGATAATTTTCTTGCTTCCACATTGGGAGAATTAGAGGAAGACATTACTCTTTTGTTGTTCAGATTTTCTTTATGAAAAGACTGCAAATTACCAGCTAGACTAACTCCATATACAAATTCACAAGCGAAAATGAGGAACTAGGACTTACTTTGTTCTTAGGAGAAATTTACACAAAGAAAAAGCTTATCCCAGTGTCTTTTCCAAGTCAGCTTTCTTTCAGCTAAAGAATGTAGGAGGTGCTGGGCAGCTGAAATATGAAAAGACATTGATTGGGTCAGATGTTCACACGATACAGTGTGAGCAGCACAGCTCTTTGTGTAGCTGCTCCTGCTGGACTTAAAATTGGGATTGTTCATGTCACTGCCAAACAGGATTGTGCATCAAACTGGAATACCCATCTGCCTCTCACTGAAGGGGATTCACTTGGCAGAGGGAGTTCAGCCAGGCTGCAGGGTTGAGGTCCCCTCCACCTCTGCAGCTTGTGTTGTGGGGGGGGGGGTTAAGGCCCTCGCGTGCCCCAGGTGTGATGTTTGTGCTGCTCTGTACCTGCTGAAACTGAGAGAGAGAGTTCCTGGTTCAGCCAGGGATAGACTGGATGAAAAACTGTCCTGAGCTCTGGCATTTCCTGGTTGGGGGATGCTCGTGTTGGCCATTTTTAACATTCTTCGGTGTAATTTGATATACAACACTTATAACTCATTTCATAACAAGGCTTATGGCCCAGGTTGGAGTTAAGAGATCTTTTACATTAAGACACCATCTGCTATAATATTCATACAAACCAGAGCCAATTTAACAAGGCAAACAATCCCTAACAAGAGAACCTTTTCCACCAAATATGCAACCTCTGATGCTGAGAAACCCTACACAGCCCCTTTTGTTTATTTTCTGCTTAGCCCAGGCTTAGTTTGAATTAAATTCCAGATTACTTACTGCATTACCCAACTCTTTTGCTTTGTTTGCAAAGGTTTGTAATCTATGTTTAGTGAAAACTGTAGAGGAGTACAGCAAGCCTGTAACTGAGTAAAGGAGTCAAATGGTAGAATTCTGTCTCACTGAATATCAACAGTCTTTGGTTTTGCTTCTTTTTTTATTTGTTTGGTTGTTTTCATTTTGTGTTGTTTCATTTAAAGGCTTCTTTCTATGAAGGAATTTCAGAATTTGTTCTAATAAGGAAGTTTTCCATAGAGTCTGAAAATGCATAACTTTGGCTGTTTCCATATATACTGCTGCAGGATGGAAAGCAGAGGATCCTTTTGCTCCAGATGGAAACAGAAAGTCTCATTTCCTCAGAACACAGCCTAATTCCATCTAATTCAATTGTAATGTGGGCAGCACTACACACAGGAGCACTGTGGCCCAGACTTTTTGAACTGTTTGTGAGCATGGATCACCTCACAGGGTGTTATCACAATCGTGTCCTTGGGGTCAGACTGTTTGGTCTAATGACCCCAAGCCCTGGAAGTGCTACCGCCATCACAAACAATGAGGTGGAAGCACAGTGGAAAACATCAAACAATTTTAGAGCACTGCGTCTGGCAAACAAAAACGTGTTTGAGTAAGAGATGGGAAAATCCTGGTAGCATTCCTGAACTCATTTTCACCCTTGTTCACGTCTTTTATGCATGCAGATTCTTTTTTCTCCAAACAGTGGGAGAAAACCCCTTGAAACATCTTAGATTTGTAGTTAGTGGTGAAGGAAGTCTTTTTCAGCAGGGCAGCTGTGTTTCTTGGCAGTGTGCAGTACTGACACCCACCATGTAACAAGAAACCAGGGTTTTGTCCTCTGTTGTATGGAAAACTCTTAAGTTTTGAAAATAAGTGATGGAAACATGATCATGGCTTGTGATGTCAAGAGCCATTGAGTAAACAAATAGATTTCTTGCAGTTTCAGGGGTTTGTGCAAGTGGCATTGCACTGCTTTGTTACGTGCAGCTGCTTTTCCCACACAGCTTCTTCCCTTCCACCTGGGCTGGATTTGATCTATTTGTCCTGGTTTTGTGCAGTACAGTTTATTTTCCACAGTAGCTCATCCTTTTGACTGCTTCCCGTATTTCTGTCCGGGTGTGGAGTGTGCCTCTCAGAGTCCAAAGTCTTTGGCTTACCTTTCACTGAGTAACCAAGTGCCCACAAAGGGATGGTTACTGCCCAAAGCGAAACCAGTGCAGGATGTGGGAGCACCCAGTTGTTGCTGACTGCTCAGTGCTGGCATCTCTGCTCCAAGAGTATCCGGGAAAAGGTGAAACACCAGACTAAAGTGTGAGAGAGGAAGCTGTTCCTGCCTCATGCCTTTCCCAGGGGTGTATGTGTATAGATACTATATATAGTATGCAGTCGTGTCCTTGTACATCTCAGCATTGCCAAATTACTCCAATCTGTTACAGGTTGGGATTTTTTCAGAAATTTGGGCTATAAAAGCCTGGTTCTGGAGCAGCTCCCTGTGTGATCCAGCTGTGCTGCCTGCTGGAGCCGTGAGCTGTGGGAGGAAGTTAGGGCAATAAACTGCTTCCATCTCAGTGTTTATTCCACGTGTGGGTAGTCCAGTACCTTCATAAAACACGTGTGGCAGCCATGTCTCCCACAGGTACTCTCCAGAGCAGAGCACAGCAGCTTTCTCTGTGTTTTCTGTTTTCAAGTTGTACTTTATCACAGGAGAGTGAAACCATCATTAAAAACAAGCAGTCTTGAACTGCAAATCCAACTCTTCTCCCCAGTACAGAGAGCTGTTAAAGGTCACTCTGGCTCTTTACAGCTGGGGCCCGATTAGACATGGCAAACAGAGAGGATAACCTGTGCTTTCATACTAAGGTGCCAGCGAGATCAAGGTAATTGCAGTGAGCTGGGACAGCTTTGAAGGGCTGCCTGTAAATCACCTGCTGCTGGAGGTGACTCAGAGCATGTGTCCCCAGACAGGGCTCAAGTTGCAGTTTAAAGCAGCGATTCCCAGCACTAAACAGAAAATATGTCACAGGAGATCAGAGTCCAAGCCAAGCTCTGCCTTTAGGTAGGGCTCTGTGCTGGCAGCTGATGTGGGGAAGGGGAGATTCAGGGTGGTGGGGAAAAGAAGGTGAACTGGTGAAATTCTCTGTGTGAATGGTTGGGACTGAAAAATGAAAGAAACCCTTTGTTTTTTTACCAAGGTCTGTCCTTGTCTTGCTCTATGGCCTCAGGCAGGTTTGGTGTTCACTTGTACATCTCTCCACACAAATACTGAAAGAGTACAGGGTGCAATGGCCCTGATTTCACTCCAGTGCTGTAGCAACATGCTTTCTAACAACTCAGGGAGGAAAAGTAACAGCATTGTTTTTACAAGCACCCCTGGAGCCACCTTTTATTCCCATCCTGCAGAAAAAAATCTCTCTCCTTTAGGTACCTCCCCTCAGAGCCGATGCCAAGCAGTGGAGCTGCGCAGAATAAAACTGGTTCCAGGGGCTTGAGGTGCAACAAAAAACCCCCTCACACTCAAAAGCAGCCACAAATCTGGCAGAGTGTGAGGCCAGCACCAAAAGTGGGTGTCACACGATACCTTCTGCCACTCAGGAAAAGCAGGCTGTTTCTATGACTACTACTGCCTTTCTCTCAAATGCATGAACCACTGGTGCTGATGAGATCATATTGTATTACAGAAAAAAAAAAAAAATTACTCACATACTGCTTTACACTGCAGCATTTGTTGAGCTAGTAAATATCTGACTTCCTATGATAAAGACATTTTCCACTTAACGTATTTTTATAAAAGGGTAGGATTTTCCTCGTCTCTGATTTATAAATGCATCCATTTTGGCCTCGAAAAAAAATCCTTGTTCTGGTTTCCATGACAACAGGTCTGATTTTTGAGGCTATTTCTTCCCCTTACTTCATCTTGGGTGGGGAAGAGTTGCTGTCCCCTTCCAGTAGCAGTGCAATGGGCAAACAAAATGGTTGTCTTGGAGGAAAATCTACAGACCTGAAACCAGAAACCAGCCAGTTTTTTGAAACATGAGTGAGAAATGTGCAAGAAGAATGGCACTGCTAACCTAGCACAGGCTTGAGTCAGATTTTTTTGTACATGAAAAGTCAAGTGCATATGTAGTTCCAGGAAATTTTAGTCATATACCACCCTGTCATGTACTTAACAAACTGCTCTGGTATCCCTGAATAGCTCTGTGTTGGCACACAGCAAAATAACCAGACAAAGAGGATCCAGCCAGTCTGTTCATATTGTCACTTTACAGATTAATTAGTACTGAATGCTCTGTATTATTTGAAATACACTCTCACTAGCTCTATTTTTTCCCTCAAGACATCCCATTTCCAGTACTGAGCTGCTAGGACTGTTTGTTTCACAGATCATTCATGGGTAAAGCGTATTCCTTCAATGTAGAACAGTGCATTTGAGACCATGGGTAGTAAAGGCACCATAAATAATCCACAGCTGCTCTGCAAGGAGCTTTCTAGTGGGTTTTGCACCTTTAATATTTTCAGGAAAAATGAAGATGGACAGCTGCTGGTACTCCATGGCTGAAGTGGTTTAGTAATTGCTCTTCTAAAATGATAAAAAGGTGTTTTTTGCAAGCTCCTCAGAAAATCCCTGGAGACGTCTTGGTCCCTTTTCCCTGCAGGGAAGAAGCCCAATGTACCTACATCCTTTTGTGTAATAAGTACCTTCGAATGTGCAGTCCACTCAGGTTTCAGATGAAACTTCTCTCTTTTACATACTGCAGAGTTTTCTTAATTTACATGGGTAAAAGACCACTGTGTTTAAGGTATTGTATTATGGCATTATAATCTCATTTGCATTTGAGCTGGCAGCAGCTTGATAAATCATCTACCCATTCCTTAGACTAGTATGGGATTGTTCCCAGTGTTTAATCCAAATGCTGGAGACTCCAGCCCATCTTTTGAAGCAGAAATCCAAGTGTAGGTCGGGTATCCTCCATTAAGACAGAAGGCAGCAGTATCTCATTTAGGATGTCTTATCCACTCTATTGTAACCTGTCTGTAATTTATGTTAGAGGCTACTCCATGACTCCACTGTGCCCACATGTGCACTCCCTGACACATTTCAGGGTAAAGTGAGATTATTGCTGAAAGCCAAAAGCAGTTAAGAGTGAATCAATACCAGGCACAACACAAAAGTGATTCAGTGATTGCCTTAAATAACCACGCGCAGGTTTTGCCTTCTGTGAGGAGTGAAACGTGCTGCCCATGGTGCCGAAGCAGCGAGTCCCTTGGGGACAATGAAGTCACAGCAGCAGCACCGTTTCAGCTGTGCAGCCAACTGGAGACAATATAAGCACCCTCGTTTTCTGTGCCCTACTGTGACACGCAGGGGATTAAAATGTGAGTCATCTGCTGAAAAAATACTGATCCCAAGGCAGTAGGATGGCTCTTAAGAAAGCTTTTGCATTCTGTAAATATTAATTATGACAGTGGTGAAGAAAGCAGACACAACTGAAAACACTGAAACCTATGCAATTCCATCTGCACTTTAAACTTTTCAGATATCAACGTTTCCACCTCTAAATTGCTCTCACGCTTAAAATGCTTCAGTGGCCTTACAACCCAGGGCAGTGGAAAATTAATTTTTATCTTTCTGGGATTGTCTTCATTTCTTGTGGTACTACTCCATGTGATACTGCACCCCACAAAAGTGTTGTGTTGAAATCCTAAATTTTGTTTGTAGCGCTGTCTGAATGGTCATGCAAATAAATAATTGATTCCTGCTTTTCATGTAGCCCAGAGCAAGTTTAGAGGAAATAAATGTAACGTGAGTTAGTCATCCTGAAATAATCTCAAAGCAGGGAGCCCTACATTAACAGCAGGCTGATAATAAGCTATGCAGTGCTGTCTCCAGTGAAGCTTTGCTCATGACTTCAAATAAATTGATGAGCTGTCATTTATTTGTTTGTTTGCCTTTTCTCAGCGGGTGAATTTACTGTCTCCTTGCTGAAGTATCAATTATTCTTGTAGAATTGAATAGTACTGGTTTAGGATTCTGCATGTAGAGGCTAACATGGTTTGAGACATGAGAAAAATTAATAAGATACAAACTCTGTTAAGACACCTGTGATAGGTACTTTTTTTTTACTAGAGATAAATATTGTGTTACAGGAGCAGAAAAGAATGGGATTAAAAAGAATCAGCAGACCTGATCTAACCATTTAATTTTTTATTTTTGCAGGCTTCTGCTGTTGACCATCTGCAGCTGCTGTCGGTCAGGCATTGATCTGACCTCTGAGGGACAGAAATCCGTTCTGTCCCCTGCCTGATCGTTCAAGGCTTTTTATCCTAGCATTCAAATTGGATTTTATTCAATTTTATTCAAATCCACTGTATCAACACTTAATGAACAGAAGCCCTCCCACTCTGCTCTGTGGCATCCCATTGTATAGCAGCTTTTTATTCTTGTGTGTGTGCTATACATATTCATTTCCCTTAATCTTTCACGACAGTGTACATTTCCCTTTCCCGTTCTTTTTCTCTTCTTGATTATCATTAAATACCTGAATGATACTTAAATGTCAGAATAGCCCTGAGAAATGCCACATACTGGAGAAAAAATAGTTTATGTTTAAAAAGCCCTGAGCATGGGAATATCTGCTTTCCAGGCTGGGGGGCTGTTCTGGCCACCTCTGAAAAAAAGATCTCTTTGAGAGAAATAGATTTATGTTGCTGGTGATGTTTTGATTTTGAACTTTGATATTGAAATTAGAGGTTCAGAAATGAATCCTGTCTTCTCTCTAGTTCGTCTCTGCCCTGACATGATAATGGGTCACTTGGAACAATCAGCTGGCTTCATTCATTATTAATCCTAACACATGGCAAAAGCAATCTGGAGATTCGCTGGATGTTTGGGGGTCTGTTGGTGGAAATGTAAAGGGGGCAATTATCAGTCTGAAAATAAATGATAGTTGCAAGTGCCAAAGAGGAGGGCGAATCAGGAGGCTTAGGTATAGCTGGAAGAATTAAAAGATATTTTATTCTACAGTCAGATTTATATCTTAAGTCATGTTAAAGTGAAAATTCCTACAGCAGGGCATGTAGTTCACATGAGGATTGGGTTACTCAGCTGAGCTGCGGTCTGTGCAAATATGCATTTATAAACCTTCACAAGGATTTTGATACTTGCTGAGTGCATAGGAAAAGCAGTGAGCTGTTCACTTTCAGAAACTGATACCCAGACAAACAAGAATATAGCTCTCATCCATGCATTGTAGTAGCTTTCTTGGGCATTTATGCTGAGGGGAGAAAACAGAAGTCTTGAGACATGGAATAAGAGCTGCTGTATAACATGAGTGCTGTCTCAAGGTGACTCTTTATCTACACAGGCCTGGGGAGTCTAATGAACAACAACACTTAATTGCCACTGCAGAAAGGGAAATGTGTGAATTCGCCCCAAAGTGGGATACAATGAGACGGTTTTTTCCTATGGCCTCTCCCTCTCTTTGCTGCACCAGAACAGGAGCTCATGTTCTGGTGGTTTCAAAAGGGCTGAAAGAATCAAGGGCAGAAGGAGCACTCCGTACATTTCCTTCCTGTCAGTAATACACTGACGAGGTTTGTGCACAGTAACATCTCATGTGGATACCTTAAAGAACGCTTCCTGGGAGAGCGGTGTGTTCCAAACCCCTGTCTGCTCTGTGATGCATTGCTGAGGTCTGCAGCTCTCCACTGGATGTTGTCTGGATTCAGCTTCTTCCCTCCCGATAGCCCCAGTGAGAGTGGAGCTGTCTGTGACAGCTCCAGATACCTCATCCCAGGTTCTTCCTGCACTATCCAGCTCCAGTGGCACTGGAAGGCAAGGCTAGAAAGGTTGACAACTACCCCTCACCCCCAAATTGCTGAGGAGGGCTGGCAAACCACAAAGGGCTTGCTCCTGCTTAGGCTGCCACAGCTCATGCAGTGCCACGGGTTAATGGAGCTCCAGACTGTCTGATGGGAGTTTTTTCCCACAGAGAAAAATATTAACTAAGTCAATTGATTGCATTTTCATTTCTTGAGGGAGGTGCAGCCCACACATCCCATTGTGTCTGAGCACAGTCTGCTGAAGCAATACTGGGTTATCTCACGGGTGCTTTGTGCTGCATCTTGAGCCCTTGCCTCTGCTGTGAAAGGAAATGGAAATTCTTGCTCACAAGACCTATCTGACAGAGAAATAAATTCTTGTGAAGTCAGTGTCCCAAACTTAGGAAATTACAGTATCTGCTGCAGCAAAATGCTGTGATAAACCCCCATCCATCTGGAATGTTTCCATAATCCGCTACAGATTGCCAATTAATTGCATACTTAGTTCTGTGTCATAAGGACAGATAATAGGCTGTATTAGTGTAAGTCCCTCAGGGGCAGTGGAAATACATCACAATATTCCTAAATAGTGTATTTTTATTAAAGCAATGCCTGCAAGCTTCTGTCTGGTACTAGAAACCTATTGTGTGGGGAACTGTACATGTAATGAAAGGCCGGATTTACAGCACACACTCCTATTAAGTGAAGCACTTAATTGCTTACTTCAAGCACCAGTTCAAATAAGCTGATCTCATCTATTTTCTAATTAAATGTGGGAAATTATAGTGTGGCTGGTTGGGACACAAGGTTTTTAAATCCTCTTCTAGAGCAGGAGGAACTGTAAATAGTCTCTTAGGCTGTTAAGATTAAAATGAGACTGGTATCACAGAAAGATCCTTTAAACAATGGTGTGTGAAATATTTAGAATTTTGCATACATAAATAAATCACAGGGTTTTTGTTTGTTTTTTTTTTTTTTGCTAGCTCATGAAGAATCTTTTGTGGCCAGTTTGGATTTAGTCTAAACTTCCTATTAATTAAACCAATTACATGATGGGAAGACACATCTTTTATATAAACACAGATAATTCATTTTATTTGGATGAATTGAGATTTTCCTGTGCTCCACTGAACATAATGTCCATGATGACCTTTTCCTGCTTCCATTAGTTTTAATATTTTTTAGTACAGTGTTTCTGGGAAGCAGCTTGGTAAACAGCAATTGTTGTCCAGAGGATAAAAAATAGGAAAATCTGATTGGAAATCAAGTCAGATAGTCACAGGATTATTAGGGTCTAAGGAAATTATGCATCTTTATTTCATTTATTGCTGCACTTAGTTAATCTTGCATATCTGTGACAACTGCAAGAGTTGTGAACTTTCTCAGTTTACAATTTTCTGAACATTTTGTGTGTGTGTTGCGTAACTGGAACATTTTAGTACCCCAAGTCCTACTGCGGGGTACAGCTCTGTCCCTCCATGTGAAAATCACTAGTGTAGAACCAGAGATGAATGCAGAGTGTTCATTTTAAATGGAATTACCTCAGGATTGCTCTGGAATGCCTGGGAGGGCTCCCACTGAAATGCTTCTGCCTGTGACTGTTACCTGTCCCAAAAAATACCTGATGGTTTTCACGTTGATTTTTAACATGTTGCTCCTGTGTGTGAGTTTTTCAGAAAGCTGAGCACTTTTAGAACAGTTTGCTGCTATCAAGAACCATTTTGTCTTTGCTGTTTCCTTCCTTCTTCTAAGGCTGTCACATGACTGATGAAGCAAAAATTCGCTCATGAACCACTGCTTGTAAGAAGAGGCAGGATGAGGCTGGGCCTCCCTGCCTGCTCATATATTATACATGTGAAAGCCATGATAATTTCGTAGGATTTCACACTTTAAAAATAGTGTCCCCATGACCCAGGGCCTCTGGGTCTTCCTCGTAGCAGACACCACATAAATTAATCACTCAGCTCCACCTTCACTTTTGTGCCATAGACTCAGTTTAGCCTAATTCCCAGGAGTGCCAGGCATGCATTTGCTGGTTCCAGCAAGGGACATGTTATTTATTACCCCTGCAAGCACAAAGCACTCGTGTCCACAGGGAGGGCCAGCTTCCACTTAGCCTCCCACAAGCCCATGTGCAACAGACATTAGTATTTTAGAACAATTTTAGCTTTTTTGTGCTTCTAGGGAGAAATTACTTCAGTGGAATACAAATAGATGGATGTTTTCCTCTCTCTTAAATGCAGGGTTTGGGGTTTTTTTGCTGTTCTCAAATGGGTTTTGTACTATCAAACTAGAGAATCTTATTGCTGTAATCTCATCAAAGATGTTAATATGGAGAACAGTGGTTACTAACCAAAGAGAAATCTGCCACTGTCTCTTTTCAGTCCTGATAAGACTCTTCCCTTTTAGCTGAAATCCATCTGGGAAGCGCCTGCATCAGTGCAGGCACTTGCCTGCCTTGATAAAAGGTCGAGAAAATACTGATTAGAGCCATTTGATCTGCACTGGAATTAAAGTGCCTATAGAAACTCCCTCCCACAGTGCAAGATACAACTATTGGTAACATGTAACAGGAATCTTCTTACACCTTCAAATACAAAGAGAAGGCTTCCTGAATCTAAAATCTGAATTCTACAGCAGAATTCCACCACAATTTCTCTGTGATAGAGACAACTTGTTCCTAGTTAGTATTTTAATTTTTTCAATTAACAAAAAGTTTTCTGTTTTGATGCCCCAACTGAGCAATAATGAGAGCTGACAAACCTTTTGTATGTGTGTGTGTGGAGCTCTGCTATGTATTTAACAAACAGCACTCTTCTCCCCCCACCTCTGCAAACACACTCCTGTAAATCTGAATCAAAGCCCATTCAGGACATTTCATCTTAAGTGGTTTCATCTTACTGTAATTACCAAGTCATGTGAGGAGTAGCGAAACAATTGTCCGCACAACAATGGAGATGAAATAAAGATAGCCTCTAATTAATTCCATCTAGGTTATAATTAATTTTGACTGAGTTGCTCAGGACAATATCCCGAAGTCTCACAGGCTGATCCAAAGAGGGCTGATCACCAGCTGCTGCTCTTTGATTTTCAAAGCAGATGGGGGCTATTTCCAGCTATTGCTTAAAAGCAAATGATGAGGAGGGGGAGTGATTGATTGGCTTTGAACAGGCCTTGGGGTGAGACTGCTGAAGGAAATGCTCTGTCAGAAAGCTAGTCCCTGATAAGGTCTTTAAAAGATTTTAGAGATGTTTTGGTTTCATTTCTCTTTAATTTTGTAAAAGCAGCTTTTTGCTTTATTAGAAAAAAGTACAATCAGTGATGGGATGCCATGTTAGTAAATATTTCATTATATGCTACATATTGAGTCTGCTTTGGGCCACAGTGCTGCTAAAGGTGATGAAGGATACAAATATGAATGTTTCTAGTCCTTGCCATTTTGTAGAAACAAAAAAAAAAAAAAAACAAAACAAAAGGATGGAAAATACCTGTTTAGATTGTTACTCTAGTTCTGTCTGTCGAAGGAGAATTGTTCCCTACCTCATTGCACCAGAAGCTTTGGTAAATAATGCATTAAAATTAATTTGAAAAATTCTGCCACTTCCTTTGTTTGCTGGCAAACTGCAAAATTCTCAGATGGATTTGTTGTTAGAAATTATTCATAATTTCTGGAATAAATAAATCCCGGGTTGCTGGCAGACTGCACTAATTAGGAGCAATGGATGTATAAATTACCAGCGTGGCAGTTTCTCTAACACAGTTTCTGACTGGAGAGCATCTGAAACTACCTAATTCCTGGCATGGGCTCAGTTCTAAATGCAAAAAGTGAAAATAAAGGCTGGAAACCAACTTTGTCTGCCTATCTCTAGTAAAACACTTGTGTAAAAAAGTGCAAAAAGAGAGCAGGTCTGTGACAACTTCAGAGCTAAAATGTTCAAAGCTGAGAAGCACCACCTGTAACTGTTAGTGGGGAGGGAAAAGTCAAAATGTTTTTCACGTTATGCAGTTCAATAGGAATAAATAGGAAGGTTGGTGATTTAAATGTTAAATAATGGTGTATCAAATGTGTTTTCTAGGAATTTCATGGTCAGTCTGTATTTTCCTGTACTAAATTTTCTGCTTTCTATCATTTTGTTTTGCTGCATTTTCATTGCTGTAGCGTACACACCATCCCAATTTCTAAAGGCCAGTGCCATGTGCTTTCCCAGGTGAAAACCCCCCCAAAAAAACCAGTGTTTAAAGTCTTATATGAAAGTCCTGTTAACATGTGAGAAAACAAACTAGGTGAGCAATCTCTGTCTTATACTGGGGTTTGAAACTGGTACAAAATGCATTCACGAGTAATCATTTCACTGTGAATATGTGGCTCCAGTCCAAACCAGTTCTTGTTTCCTGTTTAGTCTGAGGGAGATAAGTCACAGCTCTGGTTTTGGGAAAGCACTGGTGAGGTGTGTGGAAACTCTGCCTGTGTTATCTGTTTGTGTTACCTTAAATGTGACAGTGGTTGAAGCTATTTTGTGCTCTTTTTTTTGTCCTTTCATTCTCTTATTTGCCCCACAGTTAATTTTCTGAAGCCAGTGAGGTCATTATAGTGCTTTAATCTGCCTTTTCCACAACAGAAGCCACACAGTTTCACCTCACAGCTCTTGCATTGAGCCCAATAATCATGCTCCAATTGTAAATTCTCTTTTTTTTGCCCTTTAACACAGACGTCCTTAAACTCCTTGGTTTTCCCAACTGTATTTTAGTAATTGTAGGCATGTAAAGGTACAGCTTGTCCCTGGCCATGTGGCTTCACTTGCTCAGTGTCATTGCTGATTTTTGTAGGGAAGAGGCATGGCCCATCTCTTCTAGAAAGCTGTTATAATCCAGATGAATGTATGTCTATGTTTTGAAATAAATTAAGACTGCAAATAAGTTTTTCCCCACTTCAGTTCTGCCCTCAGTTTTATCAAAGGAAGTTGTTGTACAGCAAAGTGGATCAGGGAACTGATCAGCTTAAAAATCACCTGATATTTAAAGCCAGATCAGGCTCTTGACAGGTTCACATCATGGCCTCCTGGGTGCCTATGAGGGAGAAAAGGGTGATACTACCCTGAGGTGGTGACGTGATATGAGGTCTTTAACCATGTAAATCCATTCTGAGGGTCATGTTTGTGATGCTGGCTCTGTCCTGACCAGGGGAAAAATACTGCAGCTCTTCTGAAATCTGTGCTAACCGCTGAGCAAGAGGCCGGGCACTCAAAGAGGGAGCACAGCCCTGAGGTCAGAGTAGAAAGGGTTGTTTGGTAGGAAGGTGCAGCTCTGTTTAAAGAAACCGTTTTTATTTGGGAGGAGAGTACATGTAAAGCGTCCACCCTCCTTATTTGCATCAAGCTTCTTGTTCTTTTGGGCTGTGGCCTGATTTGCAATGCCAAATGCACGTGGTGCTGGGAGTGGGGTGTGGGAGCATCTCTGCTCAGGAATGGGTGGTGTGAATTTATTGTGGGATGACTTTTGCTCCAGGTTTGGTAAGGAACTGTCGGTCTGGACTGTTGCACTGGGATGCTCGTTGGGTGCTGGACTCTGCGGGTTATGGATCCAGCTTGGGATTTCTTTGGTACTGCTCACACAGACTTGCTACGTCAAAGGAAGGATCTTGCAAGGTGATAAACCTCTGACTCCTAAAACCCTGGTATGAGGGTGTGATCCCCCTTCTGCAGTGCTTTGAGATGAGTTCCTGCACTGAGTAAATTCTTTCTTGGTTCAGTAACACAAAGTTCTTATTCTCGTGAGTCTATACAGCATCTGCTCTTTGTTTCCCACACATCTACATTTTTAAGATCTTATTGTTCATGTGAACTACTTTTGCTTGTTCTGTGCATTAGAGCCACAAAAATGTAAATATAATTCTGGCCAAAACTCCCAACTTTTCTTCTCCTTTCTAGACCTTGAACTATTCACAGCCGGTGGTGGAGCGTGGCCTCCAGAGCTGTAGAATTATGTTGGTGTGGTGACAGATCCAACAAATTTCACTTTTAAGCTGATGGCCATCACAAAAGGCATGGATTCAGATGTGGGAATGGCTTGCTGTGGGTTAGTGATGAGTCCCCTCTGTCACCTACCTGCTTGTCCTGCTTCTGCCTCCAGAGCTCTCACAGAAACTCTAGTTTTGACCACAAGGTTTCTTAGGGGAATAGCAGTAATTAATAAGAAATAATAATAATAAGCTTTAGTTTCTAGTCCTACCAAGATCAATTTTAAGGACTCAGGCCAGAATCCTCCAAGGTGATCTTAGTGTGGCTAATTTTGAGAGATTATTAACCTTCTGACTTCTTATTTTGGGGGAGTGTGAGGTGTTTAAGGGGAAACTGAGGGACACTGAAGTGACTGAGTTTGCTTGAAATGTTGTAGCCAGGAGGAACAGACCAGCAGAACTGGGCAATAGAATCAAGTCTCTGAATATCTTGCTTAGCTCTTCTTTTTTTCACTCTTTTTTGTTTCTGGACACTTGATTAATAAATTTAGCAAGACAATGGGCTTGCTTTCCTTAGTTCCTTTCTCATTCCCTTTGGAGTAATCTACAGAGCTCTAATGCTTTATGCACTGCAGTTTAAAAATGCACCAGGAAGTCTCATATCCTGTTCTCTGACTTTCTTCAACTTTCCTTTGAACTGTAACTCAGAAATAATTACAACAGAAATAAGCCATGTGTGAGTCTCTAGAAATATTTCAGTACTAACGAAAGAGTTTCAAAATTACTGGCTATGGAAATGGCCTGATTGCAGTTGATTCTTCTCTAGTGAAGATCTTGACCAGCTTGTTTACCATCTTTTCCTGATTTATTGAGGAGAGATGCAGAATAGATTTTTGTCTATTCTCTGTGAATAATTTTTTACACAGTTTCCAGCTAGGCTTGAAAAGGAACTTAGGCTGATCTCGAGAGAGAAATGCAGAAAGAAGAAGCAGGCAGCCCACACCCAGTTTCCACACATCTCCTGTTCATGCTTACTCTGCTCTTTGCAATCAGCCTGTCAGTGTTGGTTGGTTCCCTCTTGGACACAGAAAATGATACCAAGATGGTGTTTCAAGTTGCAGACACTGCAACCAAAGGCCTTTTTATGGTGTCTCAGTTCTGTCTCCTTTGTCCACTTGAAACAGGTTTTTCCAATATAAGAAGCTTACTTAACCCAGGGTTTAAGGCTATTTTTATCCAGTGTGAAATGTGCATGGAAAGAAAGCCTTTGGAGACAGAGGGACAGCACTGTTTGTTTTTCCTCAAGGTCTCCTTTTTGCTTGGGAAGGGTATAACTATTTTCTGGAAACCTTAGATAATATTCACACATCCTGCACACTGATATTGTTTGCGTCAACTCTTTGAGGGGCAAAGCAGCAGATTAATTTGTAAAATCCCACTGGTGCTGTAATTCAAATGAACTGTAATGTCATTGCTTTGGATGGTCCTGATTTCTACAGAGATTCTGCATCCTTGTCTCTGAGATCTTACTGAATTCTATCAAATACATGTGGAAACTTCTCCTTCCCTGCACTGTTTGCAACAATGAATAAGGGCCCTCCTGTTTCACCTCACATTAGCCACAAAAATTCCCACTATTTCATAATATATTCAAGTGGAGGGTCTTTGCAAAAGACAGCTCCTTAGCACAGCTTAGGGCTCAGCACATCCCTTTGTGCTGCTGCTCCCCAGCATTTCTTGGCGGTGTTTATCTAGGTGCCAACTGCTGGGGTGAAGGTTCCAGAATTTAAAATGCTGGTGCAGAGATGACAGGTAGGATTTCCCAGGTTTTCCCAGAGCAGCCATGTCACTGTTACAGGACAGTTTCACTCCACCTTAAATGCAGGAGCAAGTCTGTAACCATTGTGAGCTTTTAATCGCTCCAATTACCCTGCTTTCCCCATCCTGACAGCTGGCATGCACAGGAGTCCCTTGTTAAGGCTTGCACGAGAGGTGGATTTTTTTTTCAGTCGAGTATGTGACCACAGCACCAAGCACAGCCCCAACAACACCCAGCAATTTGCTCAGCTGGAGTTTGCTGGTTTTTCACAGCAGATGCTTAATGCAGAAACCACTATGATGTGCAAGACCACTGCTCTTTCAGAGGATGCAGCAACACAGAGCAAACTGAATCCAGGGGGTTATTAAAATAAATAAATGATACCAGAGTTATCATTAAGCAAGATCTCAGTTTAAAAAGCTGTGCTTGCAACTGGAGGTTTAGCAGCTATCTGGCTTTTGAGTCAAAAGTGAGTAAACTCTAAGGTACCAGAATAAAAATGGAAGTATATAGAAGATAACATGTTCTGCCATCCATAGAAGCCACAGAAGCCCTACTGTCATGGAATATTCTGAGTTGAAATGGACCCACGAGGATCATGAGTCCAACCCTTAAGTACTCAGCTTTGCTGTCTTACAGCCTCTCCTGAATGGCTGCTCTGTGCTGGCTTGTCAAGCAAGATTGTTACAGGGTTTTTTGGCTAATGGAGGTGAACTCTGTCCTCTTTCTCTCATCATGAAAAGTCCTTCCATGTCCACTGAGAGTGTCCCTTCTCAAGTACTTGATGAACAAAGGGACAAAATCTAGTCCTGGCTGCACTGAGTTTTCCCAGCAATCATAACTTGCTTCCTTAACACCCAAATCCCACAAGTAGATCCTGTTGCTCTTACACAAACTGAGCACCAAAGCCTGAAGGAGGGCTGTGGATTTCACCCTCTGGGAGGCCTCTCATGGCTTGGGATGGGTCAAAGATGTAGTAACTTGCCAAAGAGCAGAGCTGGGCATGTGTTTTTGTCTTAGCAGCAATGCCAGCTCATGCAGCTCTCTAATCGACCATCCAGCCTCCTGAACTGTGGAACTGGTGGGGCTGACAATTTGCTTTTTTAAGAAAATTTGGGGGTGTTGGGTTTTTTGTTTCCTTGGGGCTTCTTCCCCATATGTCCTGCTCCTTTCCTTCACTTGACTTATCCAAACAGTCAGACAGATCCTTCTGGCACAGTGAAAGAGACAGTTCTAGATCATGCTCAGTAGTTGGTTCTTGCAGCTGTGGTTACACAAAATCTTACAAATACTGCAATGTCACCAAATTCCCAGGTGTTCTTCAGGAATGTGTTCTTTGGAAAACCTCTCCAAAACACACAGTCTGAACTGGATGCAAAAACCCTATTTGAGAGCAAACAATTGAATTCATTTGCCGACCTGGCCCATTAACAGAAACTAATTTCTGCTCCAAAAGCAGCTGCACTGCAAAGTTCTCCAATGGTTTAACAGACAGCTGCTTCTCCTCGGTGCCGAGCTGGAACTGTGGCTGCCTTCTCCAGTGATCAGAAAGGCTGGCAAAAGTGCTGGCTTCAGCTCCCATCCAAATAACAGTGAAACCAGGAGCCAAGAAATGTGAGCACAACACAAATGTCCTGGAGGGAGAGGTATCATGGCTGGGGTTTTGCACTCGCCTCCCGTGCCCTCCTTCTCCCTGCTGTAACAGTTTGTTTGAAAGCTGCAGGATAAAAGTTGCTATGGGATCTCCTTTCATTTATACCAGTGCAGAGCTGCAGGCCTGCTTTTGTGTTTGACTCCACAGCAACTGCCTGCAGGGTTATGTGCTCGCCCTACATCTATCCTGGGAGCTCGAGGTCCTCTTTGGGATTCCAGGTGTGCTTCAGTGAGCAAGTGCGTTCAGGTTCTCAGCTGCTTGCAGGAATAACCTTGGTGTGTTGTGGGAAAGGAGGGGAAATTTAGTATTTTCCCTCTACAGCCACGATTTAGTCCTGTTGTCCAAAGTAACTTCAAACTCTCCTTGATTTAGTTGTGTGAGGGTCTAGATCCCAGGTTTGCTGCACCCTTGATCTCCCTAGCCAGGCCACTCCACGCCTTTGCCTCTGTCCCTCTCCAAAGTCAGAAGGTGCCTCAGCCTTGGGAACAGGCTTTGAAACGAGAATTCATTTTCAAAAGACACTTTTTAGTTGTACTAAATTAAAAATTGCCTTTTAATTGTACTAACCCTTCCCCAAAGCTGGTGATGAGGCACCTGCTCGGTGGTGTTTCAGCAGATGGAGGTGCCCAGGCGGCCCAGCAGAGCTGCTCCCAGTGTGTGCAGCCCCAGAGAGGGCACAAACACTGCCCACTCGTATGTGCCGTCAGCTCTACCTTTATTCAGACAGGCTCAGGATTGCTATGGCAACCCCAGTCACAAACTGCAAGGGATTCATGCTAAAACCTGAAAAGGCTCATGCTTTAAGGGCTTTTTCTCCCTTTCTCTCCCTCTTTCTTATTTTCTCCATCACGGAAATCAGTTCTGAGCAGATGGGCCTACAGCAGCTCTATCACGGACCCTTTGTGTGCTGGGAGCCCTTTGTTCCCCGGTTTCTGAGCCTAAGCTAACGCAGCTGCTCTTGGAGTCAGTGGGAACATCAGGTGTTTGTTTTCCAGGACTCAGATCAGCAGGATCCTTGCAATGAAACCACCCAGTCCTGTGCCTCTCGTCAGCTCCAGAACATCCCAGTGGGGTGAGGTCTGTAACTGCTGGTCTTGCGTTGCTCTGCTTGGAAAAACTCTCCCTTACTGCAGCCAGAAAAGCTTTGGTGCATTTTCTGTGGGCCAGAATTTCAGGGTCCTGGGAGAAGAGCTCTGTTAAATCCTATAGGAGGGGTTTAGGAGATTGTCTCATCTGTTCCCTGTACCCTGTTCTGAAAGGTCACTAATTTGGTTGCAGAAGCAAGTACTAATTAGCTGCGTGCACACCTCCAGCCTCAGCTGAGAAGAGCTCTGTGAGCTTCCATGGATGGGAATTTATTTGGCTGCTTCTCAGGATGGTTTTGTCTCTCTGGCTGCTTGCTTGGGCCTGTCTTGGATGTCTATTTATAGCAGCAAAAACGGACCTTTATTTTTTTCTGTCCTCGTCCTACTTACGCTCACAACGTGTACACAAAGCTCTGTCCATCAGATGAACTTGGGGACAAACAGGAGATTTGTGGAATTCCTTGGTGTGCCCACAATGAAGCAGAGTAGCTCGGGGGATCTCTCATTATATTTTATCCTCTAGATGCTGAATGCATTTCAGAACCATCTTCCTCTCCCACACTGAAATGTGCAAAGCCATTCTGCTCCACCCACTGACCTTCATGTCCTTGCCCCAGGTGGAGCAGGAGTTCCTGCAGAGCTGATATTTTCTCTGCTTCTGAGGAAAAATTTCTGTATTTGCTCTGAGTCACACTGGATGTTATCTGTGGCTCTGTGGTTACGCAATTCGTGATCCTGCTCCCTGCCTAGAATTTGCCACAGGATTATCAGAAAGCGGAAACTGGAGGACCTTTGTAGGTGTGAACCCAAATTTCCCTGATTTATCTTGACTTACTCTGACCATTTGCTGAAACAAGTCCCTCTGAGTCCAGCTAAGATTTTACACAAATCAATGTGGTGTGCACAACTTAGAGCAGCACATTTGTACTTGCATCTTTTGGCTGAGAAAGGAATGAGTTCTGTGGCTGGGGGGAGTTCCTGGATCATAGCAGCTGAAATAGGAAATAGGGAAAATTGAACCAAAAAGACCTTTTCACTTCTCTAAAGAACATGTCTTGGTGAGCTCCCACACAAATGTGGCTTTTGATTGCCCCTTACTTGATATAATGAAGAGAGATCTTGGGTTTATTAAATTTTATTTTTAAGAAGTAGCAGATGAACGTGGCCAAAAGCAAATAGGAACAATCTGAGGAATTGCCAAATGCTAAAAGAAAGTAAAAGCACTGTGAGGGGTTATATTATTGCCTGAGCTTTAAAGGCAGAATGTGCAGTGTTTAATCATAGTCTTACATGATTGTGCTGTATGAATGCATTTGTTGAAGAGTGAGGTTGGTTCAGCAGTGCCCTTGGTGCCCACTGTGGGAAGAGCTCCTGTTTGCTTCGATCCCACGTCTGATCCCAGCAGCTGCAGCCTCTCCAGTGACAGTTGTGACACTGAATAAATTGCAGTGGGTCTGAAATGGCTGGTGCAGCGTGAAGGCTCTCCCCCAGAAATAGTTCACGAGTGATTACCCCTCTCTGTCTCCAGCAGACAGCACAGCAAATGTTTGCAGGGCACAGCAATCCAGCAATCATTACAGGATCAGTCCTATTGCTTCTGAATGGAAATGCACCAGAGAACTAAATGTACAAACCCCAAAAATATTTCCTGGGCACAAAGCCAGAGCAGAATCATTTAACTACATTGAAGTGCTTCATGTTTGGGGGAGTTTTTTTCATGCCAACACGTGAAAATCAACATGTTCTCAAGGAAAGCAGAGGTTTTGTTGAAGCAGTGGTGGCAGAATATTTTTTCATTGAATTTTGACCCATTTTCCTGAGGCATGCTGTTCAAAACTCAGGGGCACGTGCAAATGAGGGGCAAAAGTCTAATTGGCACATGCGTTTGCCATGACTGGAAGAACAGAATGGAAGTGATTTGGTGTTAGGGGATTAATAATACCCCGGGTCTGAACAGAAGGGGAGTGTGAGGGAGTGGGAGGTGGTTCCACTTCCATGATTCCTGCCAATGTCAACCCTGGCATGTATATAATTAGCCTACTTGATTAACATCACAGCATAAAAATATGAATAGGGGAGCTATTCTACTCTGGCAGCCGCAGGCTGAGGAGCTGAAGGTGCAGACAGAGAGGCTGGGGGTGGGCAGCCAAGCCTTGTGGATAGAACAGCTGGTAATGAACTTCTGCTCACTGGAGGCTTAGCGTGACTTCCCTTTTCCTTGTTTATGGCAAAGCTCCAGTCACAGCCTCCTTCCTGGAGCTGTGGTCTCTCTCAGAACCCTGTACAGTCCTGTCCATGACTGCTCTGCTTCCCAGGTGCTGTGGAGCCGTGGATATGTGCTCCCCCAGCCCTTGTGTGGAGCACCACAGCCCTCCAGCACAAAGAACTGCAGCAGCTCCTGCTGAATACCACAATTCACACAAAGGAGGGAGCATTAGCTGCTCTTTTTTTTTCTGCTCACAAGCAAAATAACCCAGGGAATCCATCCTTCCTTGGAACGTGGAAGTAGGAATAAGTAGCTGTAGAATTCCCTGGGGCAGATTTCTGATAACAAATCCATGCAGTTTAGCTCTCCCTGATGGAAAATAAAGGAATAGAAGAACTCATTATTACCCGTGCCCCAAGCAGAAGCTTACCAGCTCGCACTAGTGACAGCTCAGATTATTGGTGTATTTATAATAAAGTCTTTTAAGTCTGCCACATGGAAGGATTTGTGAGTCAGCAGAGAGAGCAAATAGGTCTGCAAGGGACAGGCCAGCACAGAACAGAAAACTGTCAGGAATTACTCAGCCTTTAACATGCCCCAGTCCACCTCCGTTTCCTTTAGCAATAACTCTTGTTCTGGGAACGAGAGGTTTATTTTTAATTTCTTTGAAAGCGAAGTGCAGGGAGGGCAGTGAGAAGTGTTGGCCTGTGACAGATTGGGATGGAGCAGGTCAGGCTGCCTGAGCTGGCACCAGCACAGAGGTGAGCTCGGCACAGGGGGTTCTCCCAAATCACCCTCCAGGCAAAGGCAGCTACCCAGCTGACCCTCTTAACCCACCTCTGGAAATGCACTGTGCTGCACAGGTGCATATTGCAGCAGGTTTGAGGGAACTGATTGCTTTTCTAACAGGTTTGCAGCTGGAGGTACCAATTTAGGGCTCCTAAGAAGGAGAGTCCTTAATCCTGTTCAATCTGGAGGTTCCTTGCAGGGCTGAGACCACAAAGAACCCAAAAATAAAACACAGGAGATGACCAATTGCCAGTGTTTTAACATTTAGTACTTTTTTATTATTTATATAACGCAGAAGACCTTAATGATGTGTAATTTTTTTGCATTGAAACTTTAGAAAAAAATAAATCCCACTTACTGTTGTGACTGGCCAGGAAGCAGCAGCTGAATGCCACGGCATAAAGGGGAGATTTTAATGAAATGGGTGCACAACTCGTACCAAAAGTTGGTTGAAATGGAACACTAATTCACATTAGGATCTTCCAAAGCCTTGCTAAACACAGCTCCTAATCGCTCACTGATGGTGCCATTCCGCTTTTTATAGCAGTAGTAATCCAGGTAACCTGGACAAACTCCAACTTGGGTAATTACGTTCTCCTGACCTAAATTCTCCGTGGTGTTTCAAATGCTTGCTCTCCTTGGACTGATATCCTTCATAAGCAATTGCTGCTTTGGGTGCTCTGAAGGCGTTCTGTGCTTCACCTGAGTGAGCTGTGTCTCGCTGGACACACAGCCTGTCCGAGGGACATTGTGAGAGGTTTGTAAGCTTTAAAAGGCCTCTGTAGGAGTAAAGTGGGAGAGGATTTAGCGTATTTCATTTACAATTTACAGCATCTACTTAAAAATATTTTTGTTGATATATATCGGATGTAGTAAGTAAATCAGATATTTTGGCATTCAGACACACTCTGGGGTGTGGGCATTGGAGGCACTTGAATAGGCAGTCCTAGAAATTCAGCTTTTCTTGGCGTTTATCACTGGCTTCAAAGAGTGAATGCTCATAATTCTGCCAAACACTCAGTAATGAGGATTTCAGCTCAGCATTTCCAGCTTGTTCTTCCCAGTTCCAGCTGGTCAGCCGGTACCTGAAACATATCCATGGTTCCTGGAACCACATCTCCTTCAGGAAGGCTCAGCACACACCAATATACAGAGCACAGACTGAAGAACCCTTGCAGATAAACCCTCTGGAGTGTTTTTGAGGGGGAAAGAGGCAGGTGGGGATTTTTTTGTTGGTTGAAGGTTTTTTTTAATGAAGACTCAAATATGAGGCAACAGCCTGAGGAAATTCTAAAGCAGATCTAGTGGATCACCCTGGGGACATCAGCTGAGTCAACATTAGCTAAATTTACCAGACTTTCTTCCCCATCTTGATTTCAGTCTGCTCTGAGTGTGAAATGCTTCCCTTCACTGTCGTGTCACCTGTCTGGTTTGTGTTTTTATCAAAATCACTTTACTCATCCTCATCCTTCAGCTGGTGCTTGGGCTTTTCGGGCCTCTTTCACCAGCTTTCATTTGTCACGTTTTTCACATGGTCTGAGCTCCTGGGACATTCCTGGACAGGCTCCCTTCACCAAGCAAGAGCAGGAAACCAGCAAAGCGGGACCAACATTTCAGGAAACACAGAAGTGTGTGCAGGAAGGGATCAGAAAGGAAATCGGGGTCAAACCCCCAGATTTGAAGAAAGATGGGACAGGAAGTAGGAGGGTGGCTGGAAGGAAGAGCAAAGCTGCTGCTGCTGCTGTTAAAGGATGTGTCAGCAGAGCAGGAAAAAGCGGAAAGTGGAAAGGTGGAGTGTCAGCGGGTGAAAGAAATGAGTAGAGGATGGAGCCACGAGTAGAAAGGACAAGGCCTGGGACTGGGGACAGGAAATTGCACAAAGCCGCTGCTCAGAGGAAACAGGCAAAATTCCAGGGTCATCAGCACCCCAGCCATGCTGACATCCCCACTCTGCCTCCTCTCAGTGTCACACCTCCAGTGAGCTGCAGCCATTCTCAGTGAAACTCCACTGGTTTACATCAGGGCACAGCCACGGAGCCCTGGCATTTTCACTGTGCAGTAAAATCCACAAATTATATATGTTTGACAGTGTAAGTCCTGTTCTTTGCTTGGGCACAGGCACAGCTGCTGTTTTAAGCAGTCAAACAAATTGAGATGCGCAGAATGGGCCAGATCATTCCCCAATGCATTAAACATGGATGAACTTGACCTAAAATCTTTTAAAATTGCATTAACTTCCCTCTGTTGCCAGCAAAAACGTGAGTTATAAATGCTGAAGCCACCTGAGGCCACCAATTCCTTGAAATAAGGACATTATACACTTAAAACTCTTTGGGATAAGCACAAGAATGATTGCAGTCAGCTCAGTATCCTGAATAAAGCACTCCTGGGATTTTGGGGAGGACTTGGTGTGACTGTGCTGTGTTGCTGTAGCCACTCTGTGAGTGCCTGAAACCCAGAGCAGAGCCCACTGTGATATTTTCCAGAGATGTTAGGAGAATTAAGAAGAGATTGTAACATCACTTTCAACTGGCTTCCCAAATGGTTTTATTAATGGTTTCAGGATGTGAGTAAATTAAGCAGATTAACTGGTTTTTTATTTCCTTGTATTTCAATGGAAAGAAAAGTAGGAAACCCCCTTGCAAATTAATCTGCCATGAACTCAGTGTTTCTTACCATAATCTTTTTTTCACTCCTTTTCACTTTTGTTTCTGGGCTACTTTCATGTTTCAGTCTTGGGAAGCTTTAGAGGTGGAAGATTTCTGATCTGCCAGGATTCATGTTGTGCTGAGCCCCTTTTTCTGTGTAAGCACAGACTGGAAATGACCCAGGCAGCCTGGGATAGGCAACAGTTTCTGAGAGGAACTGAGAAAGAGGAGAGACTCTCTCTAAAGGGAAGTGGATACTGAAGCAAATAACTAAGACATGGTCAAAAGGCCAGGGTTGCAGCCACTGTTGAGTGTGGGATAGGAGCACTTTTGTCCATCTGTATCGCTGCTTTAACCTGTGATTCTACCATCACCCTCTCTTTCCACCTCTGCCCTCGGAAATGAATGTGAAATACCACTCTTGTGCCAGGAAAAAGAGCTGAAGTGATGAGGAGGTGAGCTATCTCCAGATCAAAACCTTTTCCATGGGGCCAGATCTAGAGACTACAGAAGTCCAGGTGAGTCTTATGAATTCCAAAAGGATCCAGTAAAAACTCAAATAGGAATATGACAAGCTGGAGGCAAAGGCACTCTGCCCTTGGATAGTGCCAGGAAGGAATCATCATTCCCAGAAAGAAAATCTACACCTTCCCCTTAGACCCATGCCTGAGACACAGGGGGCATATGAAAGAGAAAAGAGACACAGCTCTAGTACACACTACAAAAACAATTCTTCCCCTGCCCACAAAAGACATTTTCACTGGAGGGAATATTTCTCTCCCATTCATTGTTTTCCCACCGATAGAAACCTGGTTAGTTTTTAGGGGTTTTGGCAGTCTAGCTCCAAAACTGAAATCTGAAATTAGGCAATTTAATTCCATTGCCTTGCACATCTTCTGGTGCCAGAAGTCAGTAAAATGCACAGATGCTGGAGTTCATACAGAAGATACAGGTATTTCCTGTGCCGTGCAAGAAGCAGCGAGCAAATACACGCAGTGAGTGCCCAGTTGCACGGTTACCATAGAGACAGCACATTAACAGGAATCTTTTCTTTATTCCTACCAGTGATGGAGAATTAAACACACCTTTCCTGTTCTTTTCCCTCCTGTTGCACGCAGACAAGGTGCTGAATTGCTGGTTCTGTCCTTGTGTGTGGGATCAACGAACAGCCCGTTCCGTGCGTTCTCCTCTGAGCTGCTGAAATGCAGGCTCAGTCCCACCACCTCTGGGGTTTAGCAGAGTTCACACCTCGGCTCTCCCCACTTTGGTCCTCAAACCATGCTCACACATTTCCTGTTTAGAAGCAAAAAGGGGGCTAAAGAGCTCTTGGTGCTTCCTATTGTAGCTCAGTGCAGTCGTTTCTTCCCCAGAAGCAGCTGACAGTCAGGATATTTCTCTGATAGGCACTTGAGCTATTTTTTCACATTCTCATCAGTTCAGATGGCTCTTTGTAAGAGCAGTTTCAAACCCTAATTTCAAATGGCTGAAAAATAATCAGATAAAATAGGTTCTTTGAGTTGTAAAAGCATTAGCTGAGCAGGCTTGGTTCAGTGTCAGAGACGCACAAAGCACAAGGGACAGAGCTAATACCCGAGAAAATCTCTGTGAGCTCTGTAAAGGAGGGACAAGAAATCTGAATCACAGCTCTGCAGACGTTGCTGTTCCTTTGCTGTATTCTCTGTACTTCTCTGAGGTCTAAAAAAGGGTTCTGATACTTATTAACTCCTTCAATTTAAACGTTTGTTGTTTTATTGAGTTCAGAGGTGGAAGCTTTGCAGACAAAACCCTTCAGTTTTTCATTCCTCCTTTCTGTTTGAGGAAATTGAAGTGTCGTGGTGACCAGGGTTAACAGATGCACCGAAAGGTCAGCAAGACACGTCACATGTGAGCAATGAAAACCAAATCTTTCTCTGATGGGTTTGACTGAAGTCTTTCCAAGCTGATTAGTCTGAAGAGAAGCTCTGGAGAAGCAAAGAGGGAGACTTCGGAGAAGAAAACAGGTTTTTAAAATGCATAGGGAGGTCGGTGCAGTGCAGGTGATGGAGGGTTCACATTGCAGGAGCCCTCAAAGGTCTGGCTGCAAAAACTGCTGAGTGAAGGCAAAACCCCTGTTCCAGAGTATATTCCTTTCCCCAAGATTGATATGTCCAGGAGATAAAGGGACATAAACCAAGGGACATCATGGTGCACCTTTTCACCACCTTCAATATCCCCTCTCTGATGTTAACATCTACCCTGAATCCATTTTCTGCTCTGTATTATTTTGTCACTAATTGCACAATAATTCTTCAATTACTGTGGATGGGAGAATGGGGAAACCCATCTGTCGAGTGCTCTGTGTCCTTATGATTCTTCCTGACCTGAATTTAGAAGGGCTCCACCTTGCATCTCCTTTCCACTCCCTCAGGGCATTGACTGCCAGGCACTAAGAGATTAAATTGAAGCTTCGAGCCCTGCCCTGCCTAACTCCCAGGAATTCATGGGCTGGCAGAAGGCACAGATGAGCCACATATGAAGCAGCATCTGAATCAGGCTGTAATTTGTAGCCCAGGATGTTCAAGTTGTGAAACCAGAGCTGTCTGCCTACATATGCAAGGCCAGAAACTGGTGGTGTAAAATTGCCTGTCTGCTCAGAGAAAAGCAAGCTTTGGATCCCAGAGGACATCTTTAGGATGAAACTGGGATTCTGAATTAAATGATGCCCGTTTTTGTCCTCACCTGGGCAGTCAGTGGGATTGGTACAGTGGGCTAAAGAGCAGAACATGATCCAGGGTCAGAAGGACCCAGCATCCAGCGGTGTAGATGAGTCAGGAATCGTGTCTGGGATTTATTCTTTTGTAATATATATTTTTACCCAGTAACTTTATGATTCTGTTGACTTTTCAAATACAGTAATAAGCACTTTTACATCTTCAAAGTGCTGACAGATACTATCTCACTTAATCTCCCAGGGAAGGAACATAAGAAAACAATCAGTAACAGATAAGTAAATGATTTAATTTTGTAAAAGAACTTAAAGCTTATGAGGAATTAAAGACCTGATGTCAAGCTAAATCAAAGCAATGGAAATGAGCTGGAACTTGTATCCATCCAAGGTTTCTGGTATCCCCTCTGTGAGTATGGTCTGGGTGTGGAGTCCCTTGTCTGGTGCAAGGGCAGAAGACAGAACTACACAAAGAGCTGAGCTGACACCCCTGGGGAAAAGGCTCATGTTTCCACTGCCAGCAGGATGGTGGGGCTGCAGTAGCAGAAAACTTCTCTCCCTCCAGCCCCTTGCAGTGACCATTTGAGCCCTTCCACCAGGGCAGGAGCTCGTGGCTCTCTTGGCAGGTGCCCACATTGCCCTGGCCAGAGCTGGGCCTGCTGCAGCCCTTGCTAACGTCACTATGCTGGTAATAAATGTCACATGAAGGAATAAATTAGAGCTGGGAGTGCCCAAATCCCAGAGAAGCACCCAGTTTGTGAATTAAAACGGTTCCTCTCACAAAGATCCTGGCTTATTTCATTACAGGGGAGGCCAGCTGGATGAAAATATTTCTTTTTGGATAGTAGCTGTAGAAGAATGGGAGGACTGGGGTCATAGAAAGCCAAAATCTTTGCAAGTGCCAAGTGCTGGTTTGAATGCACTCCTTTCTTTTGAGACCTTCAGCTATTCCCTGCATGCTGAGAAACACTTTCTGAAGGGCCATTTTGAAGTGGTACAGCACAAAAAAGCATTCCTCCTTCAGAGAGCACAGAATACTAATTTAGGGTTGGCAAGTCGTGGGGGAAAAAAAAGGCTTCTCATGGCTTTCACAAGGATGTTTTTCCCCTGTCCTTTTTGAATCTAATAATGTGTCAAATTAGGGTTAAAGTGCTCTGTTTCCTCAGCTCTGCTCTGACTTTGATGCTGTTCAAGACCTCCCCAATTCTGCTTTTCTGTGGCACTGCTCAGATATGAGAAGGTCCCAAGGGCATTCTGTAAAGCTGCTTATTGAGCAAAGGGAAGCAGTGAAGGGAGCATGTGAACAGGGCACCATCATATCCACCCCAGCATCCTACACGCTGCTGTGAGTACTGGCACCAGTTGGGCATGGCTGGGTTTGGGTCTGCCTGGCCAGCACATCCCAGTTAGGCTCCAGACTGGCTTGGAAAGCCCTGTTTTGTCACCTGCTCTGGGATAGAATTTTAGTGAGTCAGCTCTCTGATATTAAACATCTGAGCACTGTTTGGGTGAGGGGCCTCACTGCTTTAGTCCTCATACGCTGAGTACATTGCTCATGTTCTGAATTCCTTTAGAACAAGATGGATTTGGAAAAAAAAAATATAATAAATTTCCCGCACGGCTCCTCAAGCTTTACACATCTAAAGTCTCTCTCTATCCTTGAGGGACAGGTCAGAGTCCTTTTGAAAGGACCTGATGTGCCTCAGTACCACTGCACCTGAGGCCAATAAAAGCCCCCTCAGACTGAGAGCCCCCTTGGTGCAGAGCACAGACCTGCCCTTCCCCACAGGAATCTCCCCAAAGTGCCCCAGACCCGTTCCTACATTGCCAATACAGACACCAGGGAAGTCTAGACTCAGGTGCAAGTTGGTAATAATTTCTGAGCCAGGCTGGGTTTTGTCTTGTAATGATGGCTCATTACACTAAATTATGCCCTTAATGACATCTTTGAATCAGATTATTCTTTGCAAAGAATTAATTGTGAAGACATTCCTGATTTGTGGAGCTTAAGTAAGAAAGTGCACCTACAGATGCCATCCATCACTTGGGCTATAGGATTATACATTAACCTTTTAGAGCCATGAAAACGTGTGGAAATTAGTGTTCAGTTGTTCTCTTGGAGCTCGTCTCTAACAAATACAGGACAATCCAAATATGTGGAATGTCTGTACCTTGGAAAGGCTTTGAAAGTGCTGTGTCTGTGTGGTGGTTGGACCATGAAGTGTGTACTGATTCACTGTATAAAAAAGATCCACTGCACTCCTAGACCTCCATAAATCTCCAGATATTTACAGGAACAGTTTCCTTTTTTAACCTGTGCTCAAACAGTGCTTTACAGCAGGGCTGGCTGATACCTGACATGTCCAAACCCTTCACGCAGACAATAAAACTGATGTACTGTGAGAAGCAGGGACTTAAATCCCTTTTTATGGGAGATACTGAAATGACTCTAAAGAGATGTCATTGCCACAGTCGGTGTGACCTAGAGCTAAAGGAATATTCAAAAATCAATCAAACTAAACAGAGCTCTTGGAGGGAGATAAATGTGAACTGGTGTTTGGTTCATGTGCTGTGCGTTTTCCAGATATGGGGTAAGTAAAAGGTTGAATGAGGAATGATCAGTAAGAGACCAAAGTGCAGGTACCCAGCTAACTCACTAAATCCAAGGCTTTTGATAACATGATTATAACTCTGATGTTATAATCTTCTATCCCGCACAAGCAATGTCAGGAAACGCAGATGGCAACCTGGCATTCATTATATTGATCTGAACTCATGCACAAAGTATTTCAGATCCCGTAGGTTTTTTGAGATGGATTGGACACTGATTAAAGGAATGACCCTGAAAATGGCTGGGCAATGCAAGCATGCACTGCACACATGGCAGTGGAAAAGTTATCTTGCATTTTTTAACTTTTCTTCTCTGGGGGAATTCCATTTTCACACCTGTGAGGCCAAGCCTGGAAATGCTTCCCAATTCTGAATGGCCTCATACTGGAACAAGTAGCTCTAATCTGCAGCAAGACTCCTCTGATTTTACCAGAGAGCCTCTTGTCAGACTGACGTGGGACCAGAAGTTCTTGTTCTGAAATTCAGCAGAGCCACTCCCTGGCCTCTGGCATGACTCCGGTGTTTGTATTCATGACCACATGTAGTTATTGTATGAATGATAAATTGATTTACATAATTAATATGCATGGATATAATCTGGAAGGAACCATAGAGAGCAGAATTGTAGCATCCCAGTGTTTAAAGCTAGCTCTTGAAATTATATGTTGTGCATGGAGATATCCTGAGCTGAAAGCAAGGCTCAGCCTGGTGTGTCAGGCTGCGGCCTCGGCTTTGTCCTGCTCCCAAGGACAATTACAGGGGAGTCTGTGGCATCTGGGTAGGAATTGTTTGGGTTAAGAACTTTCTCTTCTTGGTATAAATCAGAGCCCAGCTCTGACTTAGTTGCAGCAACTGCAGCAGAAATTCCCTTAACGCAGCAGAGTGCGGGGCACAGTTCAGTCCTGTTCTCTTCCATCTTGCACCTCTCGGTGTTACCTCAGTGCCCCTGGGGCCTTTTGAAAAATACAGAAAAACACCCCTCATCCTCTCCTTCAGCCTTTTTTCATTTTATTAAGTATGGTTTTTTTCTCAATCTCATTTTCTCTCTTCCTTCCTCATTTCATCTAGACTTTGTTTCATGTTGAATAAAGTACATCCCCTGTAACAGGCAATTTAATTTAAAAAGAGATAACACCTATTTTATTTTTCCTTTTTGTAGCAGTCTCCTTCAAGTAGGCAAAGGTTCTCTGCACTGTGTTCTGTAATTAACTTGTCTTTGAGTCAACCCATATGCTCAACTAATGCAAATTATTTTCTGGTTAAGATCATTTATTGGTTGAAAGAAAATTAATATTTTAATCAAAATAACATAAAAAGTATGGTTTAGTGATTCTGAAAATCAGCTGGTTTAGTGATTCTGAAAATTTGGTGATGGAAAATTTCCAAAGGGTGTCAATATTCAGGGAAGCTTTGATTAGATCTGAATGGGGTTGTGTTCTGCATCCTGCAGTTTTATATAAGCCACATTATATTTCATCTTCCAAAACGTTTCATGCTGCGGCAGAAAGGATCTTGGGCCTTTCAAAATGTCTTGGAAAAGAATCTGGGGGAGAGCTGGGAGAAGTGGCTTTTATCCAGCTCTGACTACTTAGTCACTGGCTGGAAGGACACCAGTGGGAGACACGGGAGGATTAAAGAAACCTTCTCCAAAACAGGGATCATTTGAGTGTTTCCTGCCTCAGGCTTGAACCAGGGTAAATGTGGGGGCACCAGCTGCAGCAGTGGAGCAGAAACGCTGCAGAGGGGCTTTGTCAGAGAAGAGGGGAGGGAAAGTTTAGGATGCTCAGGATCCCGGTGTGAGCCTGCCCCATCCCTTGTCCCAAAGGAGGGTGGGATGGCCTCTCCATCATTCTGAGAGAATGAATATCCTCTCCTTGAAGCCTCGGGCCAGAAATTCAAGCCACACCAAACCCAGTCCATATGTTCCCACAGAACGTTCACATTTCAGCAATCAAGTGGGTTTGTTCCAAAAAAGAATACAGAGATTTGCTGTTGACTTCAGTGTGGCCGACGTTCCACTTGCAGATTGCCTTAAAATCTCCGGCACTTGGCTGCAGTTCATTTCTCTCACAAATCCCTGAGGTCATGATTCAACAAAACAATAAATCCAGCTTAAGGGCTCCTTGTGCCAGCTCGGAAAAGTCATGACACAGAATCACATCACACAGAGCACTGATCCAGAGCAAGCAAACTTGCCTATTTGAGTGTATTAAAAAGTAATGATAAGCTTATGTTGGACCAGAAGTCTCTGTCCTAAAGAGGCATCTCCTGCAGCTGCTGCTCCAGCATTTTTACTCTATCAGAAGCTGTCTGCCCTCTTCTAGGCAGGAAAGTGAGAGTGAGTGCTGTGTTCTGCACTCAGCACCTCCCCAGAAACTCGATCTCGAGCCCATGTCTGATCCACGTCCAGTGGGTGTTTCTGGCAGCTCAGCAGAGCAGAGCTCTGGTATCGATGACCCCAGAACCAGGGCCTCGCTCCGGCAGCCTGGGAAAACGCTTGGAAAAAGGAGCAGGGCTTTTGCAGAGGCGCTCAGAGAACATCAGGGCGCTCATTTCTCCTGCTCCTTCCACCAGGGAAGTCAGCAAAACTGCAAGGGCAAATCACTGCAAAGAATTCTTCCTGGAGCACAGGAAGACTCGGGAGTCCAGTGAGATATCACCAAACAGGAAAGCAGCTGTGAAACATTCCAGCTGTGGCTGGAACGGGGAGCTGTTCCTCCCCAGTCCATCCCGGGAAGATCCCCTCAGCTGGCCCCTGCCAAACACGGCCTGGTAGTAAATGACTGAAGGGCCTGAATAGTTTAAATTCTTTGTCCCAGCAAGGAGAAGCTCAGCAAATCCTGGAGATTCACTGTTAGAAGTTCCAAACTGAGCTCTTTTCAGGAAACAGGGTTGATCCCTGATTGCAAATTTGCTTGAGTTTTATGGAAATTTTTTTTGGTGGCCGGAAGCCGTTGTACATTTACCTTAATTATTTCAACAGGACATTTTTTCTCTGTGAGTTATGTCCTTTTGTCATGAATTTTATTATCCATTTCCATCTGGGCACTTTGACTCAAGGAATAACTTCCCTGACTTCACTGACTGGTGCCAGGTGAGCCTTCCATACTAACTGGGAGCATTCTTTGTGGTCCCTTGACCACGCTGCTAAATCCTCCCAACCAGAGAAATAACAACTGAGACATCTGAGGTCACACTCACAATAGCCAGAACAATCCCAGAGCCTTTTCCAGAAAACAAGGAATTGCAATAAACAAGGGAGGGGCTTCCCAGAAAGTCGTTTCACAGTGAGCTCAGTCCATCCCGAGCCGCAGAGAACTGGAGCAGTTTGTGGCAGCACTGCCAGCCATCCCCACTGCACAGTGAACAGGGAGGTTTGCAAATCGGAAGGCTCTGAGTGACATTTTTAGGGCCAGAGTCCATTCTGAGCTCTGCTGTTATTCGCCTACAGCTGTTTCGGCTTTATAGATGTTAAATATAATCTGTGCTGAAAGGGAAAAAATGGAAATTAATTCATTAGCGATAATGCTCATTGTTTTCTTGCACAGTTTGTGTGCAGAGCACACAGCATAGTGCAGCCCCAAGACTTTACCCACTGGAGGAGAGCACCAGAGAGGAGCTTTCCCATGCCATAGCACTGACCCCCTGGAGCACACAGGGCGTTTTGTTCTGCTGGAGCCCAGGTCAGCAGGCAGATAATCCTAAAACCTTTCCAAAAGCAAACAGAGTTAAATTGTGCAACAAAAGACGCTGGTTCAATTTCTTAGAGTTGATCAAAACTGCAGAACTCCTGGAGTGGATGGATTTGTGGCAATAAAGCAAAATCAGAGAGGCAGAAAAAAAAAATAGAGGATGACACCTGAGCATGTAAAATAATCGCAGTCAAGATTTATTTCTTTTTTAAGTGAGACAAATGGAAAGGAAAGATTACAGAAACATTGGGGTGGTCAAGACCTCATTGCAGCCCACAGCTTCCTCCTGAGGGGAAGGGGAAGGGCAGGCACTGATCTCTTCTCTCTGGACCTATGGCAGGACCCAGGGAACAGCTGGAGCTGTGCCAGGGGAGGGTCAGGTTGGATCTCAGGGAAAGGTTCTTCCCCCAGAGGGTGCTGGGCACTGCCCAGGCTCCCCAGGGAATGGGCACGGCCCCGAGGCTGCCAGAGCTCCAGGGGCGTTTGGGCAGCGCTGCCAGGGATGCCCAGGGTGGGATTGTTGGGGGGTCTGGGCAGAGACAGGGGCTGGGCTGGGTGATCCCTGTGGGCCCCTTCCCACTCAGGATATGCTGTGAATCTATGAAAATTGCATCCAAGCTAACTGTACTTCCTGTGAAGCCCAGAGCCCCTAAGAGACACATATTAACACCAAATCTGGGGTCTTGAATGAGTCTCTGATCAATGGTGGAAACATCAACCAGGAATTGATATTTTAGACATCTCCATGGAGATATTGTCATGACAAATCAACAATGCCTAGTGTGTGACACACATTTGTATTGCCACCTCTAATTCATCCAAAATGTCCTTTCTCCATCCTTGCAACGTGCTAGAAAAAGCTGTCACAGGTTGGACTGGATTCTAATTGCTAGCAGAATGCTCAGTTGTTGACAGATATGGCTTCCTGTTGGAAACAAATGTAGACCAGAATAGGAAAGCTGACCTGATCCAGCTGAGGTCTTTTTGAGGTGAAAAATAGAACAATTACCGGATGCAGGTAGATAAAATTTTTCCTATGGAACAAAAATTCCGTGGAACATGCTGAGTTTGCACAACTAAAACCTTCCCCGGGAATGCGTCAGTTCAGTTCGGCAGGGAAGAAAAAAAGATAAGTTGAATAGTTTACATTTTTTATAATACTTGTTATTTATTGCTCTTTGAAGAATTAACAATAAAAGAAATGTCACTGGTAGGACAAAATTTCTTATACATACACAGTGTATCAAAATCAACACAAAACTATTTGGTCGTGTAAAAAATTATTTCGCTTTGTCGTAAGCGTCACAACTTTTTGTGTTTTCTTTTTTTCTTTAAACAAAGTGTATTTTCTGCAGTTGTGGCTGTGTTTGGAAACTTTCATCATTTGAAATACAGTCAGAATAGTCAATACAGAATATGCAGAGCCAATACAGAATGTACAGTCAATATAGAATATACAGTCAGTATGGAATATGTGTCCAATTGCCCTGTTATCCTGTGCGTGCATGGGGCAGAGAGAGCAGGATTGATGAATAAACTGAAAAGATTTCCAGTTCCTGTTTTCTGGCACTTTGGGCTGCTGGACAGTACACGAGACCTTGAACATTTTTCGCTCTGTTGATTTTCCTGCCCCTGAAGTGACATGAAAGCCTGAAGGTTTCCTGTCTGACACAGATTGCTCATCTGAGCGGGGGCTGAGGTTTCTGCTCGATGTAAGGCACAGCTGAAGAGAGAGGGGCAGCAGAAGCAGGCTCAGGAGAGCCCAGCATCCCTGGTTTCCACAGGCACACACCAGCACAAGCTGGGCACTCAGATCACTCAAAGGCCAGAAATTAACACCTGCTGAGGGAAGGTGTCAAAATGTTTCTTCCTGGCTTCTAAAGAAGGAAATTCTGAAGGCTGGAGAGAACATGCCCAAGACCAACATGGCAAATAAATTAATGGCTCAGTGACCCAAGTGCTTTACATGAACAAGGACGATTCTCCATGGTACAGAATAAAACGAAAGCCCTATGACGCCTTTTCTTGGTCTTAAAATTAAGAGAGCTGAACACAGTTAGGAGGGGAAAAGGGTTTTACCTCGGTGTTTATTGAAGGATCCTCAGGGGCGCCGAAATGCACATGGAAATGCACCCCGAAATGCCCCCCGGAGAAATGGCCCCCCACGATGTGATGCGTGTGCAATTATAGGCCTTGCTAATTAGCACATCTATCAAAGATTCCCCAGGGAGGGACTCCAGCGAGACCCCTCAGCGAGGAACCTTCCCCTGGCTGGGCCTGGCTTTGTTTACAGAATGTGTTCTGGAGAGGCCCTCGGGGTCTGGGGTTTCCAGGGTGTTTGGGCTCTTGGCTTAACGGGATATTGGGTCTGAGGGAAGTGATCAAACTTAAAGAATTATAACTGTGTGGGCTAAAAGCACTAAGGATACATAAAATCTATATAAAAGAGAGTATAAAAAGGGGTATAAAAGAAAAAGCAAAAATCATCATGGCATCACCTACCAGAATGGGATTTTATATTGCATTCAGGCCCACTCAAGAGAGGAGTATATTTAGACACGTGAGAAGACACCAAGAGGGAGGATTTGCTGTTAAAGTGGAGCAGACAAAGCAGGTTCCTCTGTTCCTTCCCCTTGTCATTGCCTTTGAGAGGTGCAGGAAGGCAAACAGAGGAGCTGTAGCTCGGGCTCCAGCTCTTGCTGAGGTCCTTTAGCAACCAAATGAAGTTGACACCACTCTCAGACAGGTCAGAGTAGGTACAAGGACACTACAGGGTCATTAGGAATGGTGTGGAACAGAATAATGAAATTCAGTGGTCTCCAGATGAGTCTCAGTGGTTGCCACAGTCGTATATCACATTTCTCTGACACTCCTGTGCCCTGCAGTAAAGAGAAAGGGACTGGAATGATCAAAAAGGGGTTTTCCACATCGAAATTCTCTTGTTCTGCTTCTTCTGAAAAGGACTGCAGGTATTGCATTATTTCCACCTTTGTAGAAATATTTTATCTTAAAAAGAGTCTTATTAAAGAATCTCCTGCTGGGATTGGCTTACAGAGGGGTGTTATCTGAGCACTCCAGAGGGCCCTGAAAATAGAAGAGGGAAAATGCTCCAGTGAGGGAGAAAATACATGTCTGTTCATTAAACGTTAATGTGAAATGCCCCAGTGTGTTGGAGACACTGAGAATTGTGGCTTTTGAATTAATTTTCTCACTAAAAATATTCTAGCCAACTCCAAATAGTCTGCTCTCCTCACCTATGTTTCCAAAAGCCTTCTAAAGATTTTATCTTTGAAACCAAATTTCTTTTCATCCTCTGCTTTATCATCTTTGATTTGGGGGGCAGTTTTTCTTTTTTTTTGTTTTCTTTCTTTTTCAGGCTGCCTCACATGTAACCATTGCTGTGTCTTCCACTGAAAACATACATTGGTTGTGGAAGAATCCCAAAGTACGAACCAGCTCCTGCACGAGGAGTTCGTTTCGAGGAACTGTGTTGAGAACTTTTGCTTTCACATGTCTTCAACAGTTTGGGGATCCCTAACTGATCCCTAACCGTGTCAGTGTCCAGAGAGATTATCACAAGCACTGAACCCAAGGAAGAGTTAAATGCTAATTTAGAGGCTGTGCTTGTGTCCTCTGAGCTCAGCTGCCTCTCTCCACTGGTCCACGTGTGAGCCAGAGGGAATGAAAGCCGGACAGGAAGGTGATCCTGTGCCATCATTCGTCCTCTGGTGCCCTGGGATGTCCAGGTGTGCAGGAAGTGCAGGAGCTCTGTCTGTCCTCTCCTTTATCACTGGAGAGCCAGCAAGTATAGAAAATGCTGCTTTTCTCCAAAGCCTTTCTCAGGCAAAGATTGATGACTGAAGAAAACAAAAACCGTCATCACTTCTACATTCTTAATTAACCTCAGAAACGGCTCCCTCGTGTAGGACACTGTTCCAGGAGCTGCATCAAAGAGGAGATTGCAGCTACAGGGCAATCCCACCAGTGGGGATGGCCCTTTGTCAGTGTTAAGCCTGGAGTTAATATCAAACTGTCCCACAGAAAAGTGGGGTAGAAATGCAACCACTCCGCAGTGATGAAGCTGCCAATGCCAGAGCAGTGGAATATATCCCTTTTAGGGATCATTTCTTCCCTTTTAGGGACCATTTCTTCCCTTTTAAGGTTCATTTCTTCCTGAGCTCACCAACTTAAACATCCTGGCCTGGTGATTCTTGCTGAGAAACACCATTTCCACTTAACAGATCCCCAGGATGCTGCCCAACCTCCAGCCACCCCTTCTGCAGCACCCACTGCTTGAAAAGCAGTTCAGGACACCTGGCCTCTGCTCCAGATCCATCTGAGCTTGTTTCTCACCAGCACAGAGGGGCAGCTCCGCAGAACTCACACGGATCATTGATAGCATGTGCTTTTGATTTACGATGGTGAAACCAAATGCACCTTCTGCTGAGAGGGGAGGTGGAGGAACGATAATGTTATTTCTGAATCAAATTATCCTTCCTTTTTGTACTTAATTAAGAACACCATCTCGCTGGAGGCTGAAAAGCTTTGGCTCCAGTTTGCACAGGCACATCATATGTGTCTGCCTGTCCAAATATTTTACCCTTACATTTTACAGCAATATCTGGGCCTATAAAAATGATGGCAAAAAGCCTATTGATTTCATCTGAAGAGGAGCCAGTAGAAGCTGATTTTACCTGGACAGTGTTCTTTAACAGATGTAGCTCAGTAATAATTCATGTTGTTGAATCCAACATAAAGCTCTGAACGCACAATAAAAAAAAAAATCGCAGTTCTGAGTCTATTTTCCTCTCTGCTTAATCAACAGGAGGAGAGAGAAAGAGCAGATGACCTGTAATAAAAGGTTTTTATCATTTTTTCTGCACTTCATTGTTGAAATGAAATCATCTTTCACTCTGGGAGAATTAGAGGGTAACAGAGCGCCCTATTACTATTTATGAGACGTTTTCTTTGGTGATGCTTTCACCACACCACATTTGTAACTGCTGAAACACAGTCTGGACCGGAAAGCCTGGTGGAGTGAAACAGTTGTTGTTCTGTAGAAAAAGAGAGTGAGGTACAATTTCAGTCCTGGGGTAACAGAGCTTATCTCAGATGACACCAGCACAGGAGACGTTGCTGTAATTTCCTTGCACGAAGTAATTTGCAGAGGCACATTAATTAATCACTGCAGCAGCCTGCAGCATGTCCAGCCACAGGGAAGCTGTGAGTGTGTGAGGAGACAGACAAGAGCTCTCCAGTTCTGTCCTGGAAAACACCAGAGGTTCCTGGGACAATCTGGGTACTCTCAAATCCCTCAGGAATTTTCAGGGTTTCATGGAGGTTTATCCCGAATCCATCTCATGCCCCAATCAACATGAAACACCAGGCTGCTGAATGGGAGTTCTCTGTCCCCTCTTAGTGTTCAGCGAGTTCTGAACATAAACTGGGGATGTCTTTTCCTCCTTTCCCTTCAAACAGAGTGGAAGGGCAGATCTGGCTGTGGATTCAAATACTGAATTCCAGGCCTATCTATGATTTGCATGGGTCTGTCATGCTTAGAACATGGAAAGTGCTCTGTTTGATGGGAAAGTGGACTCTGTCTCTACTCCAGCTCCCAAACCCCCGATTCCATCTAGACCCCATTTCACTGACAAAGAACCTTTCAAAAGCAAAGAATTTCAAAAATCGCAGCTATGAGCGGTCAAAGAATCTACAGAGTAAAGGAGTCCCCAAATGATCCGTCCTCATTGCAGATTTGTTTGTTAGCTTGAATTTCTTGCTCCAGCAGTGCGTCAATTTTCACACACACACAAGAAGATCTTTTGTTTTCCCAAGTATGTGTGAATTTTGTGGAATTCTTTTAGAATACAGAAAAGCATATCTTTATTTTCAAAGTCTAACATGCCAGAACCAGTTGCTTTGGAAACATCCTCTCCTCTAACGTGTTTTTCATTAGGATAATGTACTCCTAAAGTGAAATTAGTACCAGTTCTCAAGAAGCAATCCAGTATGTTCTTGCCTTGACATCTGTTGGTATAAATAATGTAGTAAAATGTGAATTTGGAAGAATTATTTGTGTATATTTGAGAAGAGTTGTAACTGGGTAGTAATTCTGACAACCTGCTCATAAAGGCAGAGCTGTACTCAGTCCAAATCCTGAACCCAGCAGAAAGGAGCAATGTGATTATTGCTGGATCATGCTTGCAGATCAGATTTACAAGCTGCAACCAAATAAAAGAAAGAAGTGTCAGGCTGGCATGGAAGCGTCACCAGGGAGCAACCTTGGGAACAGTTAAGCCTGGAAAGGATGTTTACAGTGAAAGCTGTTTTGTTGTTTGTTGTGATTTACATTTCCAGTAAAGCGAAATCCCAGCAGGATTTTGGCCAGTGTGGGGTGTTTGCAAGCTGGTGAAAGCAGAATTGGGGGGCTTGCTCCACTAAGCAGATTTTAAACTCACCAAAATATATCCTTGTGGAATGGAAAGCTGAGAGCTGTGCATTGACGTCGGGGATAGTTGCATTACCAGGGCAATAATTAATTTCTAGTTGCCCTGACTGGACTTTTCTGACCTTAATTTGATTTTTATTCATTATGTTTTGCACAGGATTTGCCATGCAGAGTAACCAGTGAGCACCTCCTCTCCTGCCCTGGTGTGCAGCCCAAGGGATGGGTAAGTGACTCTTATTCTTTCTGCAAACAGAGATCAGCTTGCTGAGAACAGTTTAAAGCCTTGAATGGAAGAGTCAGAAAATTTAGCAAACATTTCACTGCTTTTACTTCAGTTTTTGAGCATTGTGCCCTCCTGCCTTGAGTGCAGGGTCCCAGTCTATGGTGTCTGGAGCAGGAGTGTAACCAGAACCCCTCACCAGCTCTGCAGACACTGGAGTGGCTCCTCTGTTTTGTGCCTCTGTTAACTGAAGGATTTTTTATTTCTTGCTTTTTATCCTGTTCAGAGGCTTTCAGTTTCTATTCACGTGCCGGGAGGAACGCTCAGCGATGTGCAGGCAGGTTCTGAGCTGTTTGTGTTGGGTGCAGCACGGGCCAGGAGGGCAGAGCTGGGGGCCACTGGCCAGTTCCATACCTTGTTTGAATCTCACATTTCTGCCATGGCTCTTTCCCAGCACATCTTGCAGACTCTTTTCTAAATTTCGGTCCAGCATGCACTAAAATCAAACTTTCTTGGTTTCCTGCCTGGTTTACGTTGAAGGGGATGAGCTTGTGCTGGTTTGATTTAATACCACATCAGTTCTAAAATACTTTTCCCACTGGAAGACTTCAGCTTTTCTGGCTGTGCTGAAAGTAGCGTTTGGTATAAGGCATAAACCCTACTTCAGACAGCTTAATCTATTCAAAATGGGGCTGAAAAGGAAAAAGAGCACTACAGCAAACAAAGGTTTGTGTATCCCTGTTTAAGGCTGAGAATCCTATGGCTCTGAGAGATGAGTTTTGCCTTTGGACCCCTCTAACACTTTAATACATTTCTATTCCAGCTGTTTACCCAGACTGGAGCAGAGCTGGCTGGCTTTTGCCTTGCCACTGAAAACGCATTTGAGCTCTGTGAAAATGCACTTTGAGTCATCTCTTGTATTATTGTGCCTGAGACAGGGAAGATGCTTAAAGTTCATGAAGGAGCTGAGATCACATCTAATCATCTGTGCACTGCAGACAATTGTGTTTCCCATTTGTTAAATCCAGCTGTTGGTGTTTCATTCAAGCATCTACTGAAGAGAGTTCTTGCTTTGCGCTGTAGTGAATCAGGCAATTGTTTTGTTTCTTCCAGAGGTTAACCACCTTCCCTTATAAAAAGTTTGTGTCTATTTTGTTGTTTCAGTTAATCTGTCTTCAGCCTTTTGCCACTGGTTCTTGGTCTGTCCTGCTGTTCTCAGCTGCAAGACACCAGCTCAGCCTCCAGCAAAATTCACCTTCTCTCCTCACCCCTGCCTGGGCCCCAGTTACAGCCTGGTGCCCCACCCCAGCAGGTTTCAACTGGATAAAATTGTGAGTTGAATCTCCTCTACGTCCCAGGTCAGTGATTCTCAGAATATTCCACCCCATTCACTGCAATTAAACCAGCAGCCAGGGCAAAAAGTGCTCAGTTTGTGACTGACTCCTCCGTGCACCCGTGTAATAATCCTCAGATAAACTGATCATGAGATTGCACTGCTTAAAGCCAGTGTTTATCTTTCCAAGCACTTAAGGCATTAAGTGTCAGTATGAGGGGAAAATGAAATGTTGGCAGAGTTTTTGGAAACAAACATCCACTGGAATATCAAGAGGCTCAATGCAAGGAGCAGATTTATGGTTTCATCTGACAGGCTCGAGCTCTTAAATAAGGAAGATAAAGATAATAAATGTGGTAGCACTTCTGATTTACAGCTCTGATGTGAGATAAACTGACTGCTCTGGACAGACCACAATTGAGATTCCCCATCAAATGACTCCATAGCTGTATCCATATTAACCCAGGGAGAATCCAGAAGCTGGATTCTCCAGAAAGTTTGTGTTTTAGAAGGAAGATATAGTCAGATGCAAGATGCTTCCTGGAAAACAGCTCAAAAGAGAAGGAAAGTCCTGATTTCTGACTTAAAAACTAATTTTGTGATTCAGCCTGAAAAGTTTTTCATCAACCCTGTCATTCCAACTGAACTAAAAGTGTCAGAGGGAAAAAAGGCAAATAATTCTCAAACAGAAGATGGTATCTGATGACAGCCAGCACATGGATATGGAAAACAGCTGCTGGTCTGGGTAGTGCAGGGAATATCGACACAGATGTGGGCACTGAAACCCTGCCACTGCAAAATAGGTAAGACTCACTTTGCATCTAGAAAAGCGAGCAGTGCTTCTCTCTGCTCTTGAGAGGTGTTTCTAATGGCCCACAGAACAATTTGTGACTTTATAACAGGAATCTATTTTATGACCAAGAGTTATGGCTCTTTTTCTGAAAAAATACCGGTAAGTTTTGCATAAAACTTCAGGGAGTTTTGCAGGATTTTTGCTCTCAAGAATTTTATTTTGGTTTGGGACTCGGCAGAACTGAAACACTGATGTTTTAAGTTAAACACACTTCTGGTGCTCTTTGTTATGGTAACACACCCTTTGCTGCTACATTCAAGAAGAGAGCTGAAAATTCACACTTTGCCACAGCACGCTTTAAATCTTGTCTGAGCCCTGTCTTCTGCAGTCAGATTTCATCTAAGTTTCCTCACATGAAACTTTTCTTGGCTCGTAGTAACCCAGAAATCCCGGTGAGAAGGCAGCGTTCACACCTTTGCTTAGGGCTGATCTCACCACAGCTCCTTTGCTCTCACAGTCTCACTCTGCTGAGGACACCCCTGAGACCTGCTGGATTCCTGATTTTGGAAAAACACTTCTTCCCACGAAAACCGATGTCGGGATTCAGTGGGACAAGATTCAACCCTTATTATTTTTAAATCATGTCACTAATATACTTACTGGAGCCTTGCCCTGGTGTAATAAAACCTTGTTTAAATTGCTGAAGGGCTCAGCTGCTGCCTCCAACAGCTGCATGGCTGTAATTTGCCAATAGGATGTATTACATCCTGATTACAGTTTCTTTTGAGTGATAGGCCAAAATTACAAGGCAGAAATGTGGCCAATCATGATAAAGGAGATAAGTCTATTCATCTCCTGCCCGCATTTAATATTTGCACAGCAGATGCTGTTTGCTCCCTTCAGCTACATCTCCAAGGAAATTTGCTCTCATTCTGAAGAAGTCTTAAGGTTAATGAAAAACTTTATTGGACGTTTTGATGGCGGAGAGAGGGAGAAAGGTGAAATGTCTTGGAAGGTTTCTCTTTGTTTCCCAGCCCAGATAAACTTACACAAATCAACCAGCCGTTGTAAGACAAGCAAAGTGAGCTGCTCCAGGCCAGAAAGAGATTTCTGGGAAAGCTGAAGAGAACAGGGATGAAGGCCTGAGTGGGCTGTGAACATCATTTATTGCCCTCATTCCCACCAAGCCATACACAGGCGGCAATTAAACCTCCTCTGGTGTTCTGGCTCACCGGGCCATAAAGCCAAGCCTGAGATCACAGAATCCCAGACTGGATTGGGGATTGGAAGGGACCTCAAAGATCATCTAATTCCACCCCTGCCATGGGCAGGGACACCTTCCCCTATCCCAGGGTGCTCCAAGTCCCATCCAGCCTGGCTTGGGACACTTCCAGGGATCCAGGGGCAGCCACAGCTTCTGTGGGCAGCTGAGGGCTGCAATAACACATTGCACCAGAAAGGGCTCAGAAGGGTGGGATTTGGGGGCAGAGGAGATCTCACTGCATAGCTCAGTAAGAGATATATTCCCCTTCCACAAGCCCTTGGTTTCAGCCTGGGGAAATCAGTGGGAGATGCCCCAGACCCTTTTTCCAGCTCCCTCTGCTCTGTACGAGATGCAGTGTCGGGATCCGGGCAAGGAAACGAGCCTGGAGCCTGGAGCTGAGCTTACAGCCCCTGCCCTGACTGAGCCGAGCTTACAGCCCCTGCCCTGACTGAGCCGAGTTTACAGCCCCTGCTCTGACTGAGCCGAGCTTACAGCCCTGCCCTGACTGAGCCGAGCTTACAGCCCCTGCCCTGACTGAGCCGAGCTTACAGCCCCTGCCCTGACTGAGCCGAGCTTACAGCCCCTGCCCTGACTGAGCCGAGTTTACAGCCCCTGCTCTGACTGAGCCGAGCTTACAGCCCTGCCCTGACTGAGCCGAGCTTACAGCCCCTGCCCTGACTGAGCCGAGCTTACAGCCCCTGCCCTGACTGAGCCGAGCTTACAGCCCCTGCCCTGACTGAGCCGAGTTTACAGCCCCTGCTCTGACTGAGCCGAGCTTACAGCCCTGCCCTGACTGAGCCGAGCTTACAGCCCCTGCCCTGACTGAGCCGAGCTTACAGCCCCTGCCCTGACTGAGCCGAGCTTACAGCCCCTGCCCTGACTGAGCCGAGTTTACAGCCCCTGCTCTGACTGAGCCGAGCTTACAGCCCTGCCCTGACTGAGCCGAGCTTACAGCCCCTGCCCTGACTGAGCCGAGCTTACAGCCCCTGCCCTGACTGAGCCGAGCTTACAGCCCCTGCCCTGACTGAGCCGAGCTTACAGCCCCTGTGCTGACAGCCTTGAAGCAGCGGCCCCGCTTGTGCCGTGTGGTGGGGCACCGAGCGGAGCCGGTCCCATCCCGTATCTCACCGAATGTCCTGCGTGTCCCTTCACCCCTCTCCGCACCCCTCTCCTCGGTGCCTTGCTGCCAAATAAATCACTGCACCGCCTCGGGCTGGAGAGATGCGAACCCCCGGGATCCCCGCAGCAGAGCCTCCTTAAAGCCCGCGGCTGATCCGGCATTACACACCCTTGGGGACAGCCGCCTGTAACACCCCGCCGGTTTCCAGGGGCCAACCCTGCCTGGCTCAGCTATTTTCTCATCTCCAAAGGCCCCCTTCCTCCTCCGAGCGAGAATTTGCGGCTCACGTGTTGCAGGCAGCTCTGACTCACAGCAGCCTGGTTTTCTCCACGCTCCAAGCACGACTTTGCCCCTGGGTACCAAACCTTTCCCTCCCTGAGAGCTGCCCTGGTATCCTAAACACATCCTGGGGGGTCACCCATGCACCCCCTCCCTTCCCACCCTCTCCCTGCACTGCACAAACCCCCCCAGCCAGGGCTGGCTCAAATGAACTCATCTGCTGCATGACTCCGTATTCAGCACGATTTTTTGGAAGCTATTTCGCTCGGCTCTGTTGCTTCCTCCGTGCTAAAATTGGATTCTGCATTGGATCTGCCGCGCTCCTGATGGGGAGGGATAGCAAATCCTTCGGCGATGCCAAATATAAAGCAGCCACTGAGCCGTTTCCATCTGTTCCTTGCCAGACACAGCCCCCAGCGCGCTGCTGGTGCTGCTGACACTGTCCCAGCTCTGGGGGAGGCACAGCAGGGTGTCCCAGCCCCGGGTCCCCACACAGGGCACAGCCCCACACCAGGGACACCACAGAGTACAGCCCTCCAGCCTCTGCGCAGCAGCAGGCCCTTAGAGCCTGAGGAAAGGGCTGATAAGCCAAAGCCAGGCTTTGAATGCTAAATGGACACAAAGCAGGGCACCTGATTCTATAAAAAATACGTTAAAAATGAAAAAAAAAGGGAATGCCTGTCTCATATGGTCATTAGCATCAGCGCCGGGATGCAGCGTTATCAGCAGTGCTGTGATAAGGGGAGGAGTGCACACACCCGGAGCCTGAATTCCCAGGGCTGCAGGGCCCTGGGACACGCGGGCTGCTATCCCTGCTCCAGTTCCATGGTGAAAGACCCCTCCTAAACAAGGATATTGTGCTCCAGGAGAAACCTCAGTGCAGTCTGATTTGTATCAATAGTAAAAATACAATTTTCAGGAAGAATTTCTTCACTAGAAGGATTGTCAGGCATTGGAAGGGGCTGCCCAGGGAAGTGATGGAGTCACCATCCCTGGAATTGTTCAGTAAACAACTGGAGATGGCACTCAGTGCTCTGGTTTAGGTGACATGGTAGTGTTGGGCCAAAGGTTTGATTTGATGATATTGGAGGTCTTTTCCAGCCTTAAAAATTGTGTGATTCCAATCCTCCTGAAACACCCTGGGAACTCCTGATGAGCAGTGTTACAGCAAAACCAGGCATTATTCATTCCTTCTTTGTCTCCACCACTCCGGGTGAAAATACAGCCCACGACAGAGTCCCTGATCCATCTGATGGGAGCAGCCACTCGCAGCCACTCTGTGACTGCTAAAAAAGCTGTTAGCAGGGAAACCTTCTAACTTTCCCAGCACTTCTGTGAGATTTCTCTCCTTCTCTCTTTTTTCCCAAGCAAAACTATTAGAAACAATTCTAGGAGTTTTTGTAAACTAATTAGTATCGTGCAGCTGTGTACTTTGTTCTGGATTTCTTAGGAGATATTTTAGGATGAATGTTTTGAGGAATTGACCAATGGGTTTGGTAGGTGGCTAAGCTCGAGGTCGAGTTACCTCCTGCAGTTTTCTGTGAACATCAGAAGCAAGCTACATTCATAGAGCCATTCTGTATGTTAATAAATAGTTCATTTGCTTTGCCTTATTCACCCTGGACTCCATGTCGTTGTTAATGAGACACTGCGACACCACTCAGCTGCCCTGGGGTCTCAGAGCAGAGACAAATTCCAATTTATGCTGTGCTCTTGTGATATGCCAAGCGTGAGATCCCAAACGCACCACAAATAATTGATCTCAGGCTTCTGCTCTTCTTGTCCCGGTCTTTCTGCTGCCCCATTTTTGCCAATTGTTTCTTGCATTATTAATTGTAAGCGCAGAAGGAGAATGCCTGCAAACACTGTGGGGTAAATACTTTTCCAGCCAAGTGGAAGCAGACCCCAGAGATGAGTTTTAGGCTACAGAACAGGTTGTGAGTTACACCAGGCTCGTGCAGCCCCTGGACCAGCTGAGCTGCTCCTACCACCAATGTAAGGGTTTGACATAACACCAGTAAAGCCACTCTCCTGAGGGAAATGAAAACCATTCCTAATACTGAAGTATAATCAACATTCTGGAAACAAAGCCATTTAATGGCTAATTCAGATTTACTCCCCAGGAATGGGGAGTACAGGGGGAATGAAACATTTAATTCTGGAAACACATTTTGCTCCAAACACAGGCATCCCCGTGGGATGTGCATTCATCAGCTTGGGCTGGGTGTGTTTCCAGGACATTCTTTGTGACCAAGATAATCTTTTGTTTGAGGGTTTGACAAGCAGGGACTTGATTAACTTGGCTGTTGTAGGGTTGTCAGAGGGACGAGACTGTACAAACAAGAGCTCCCCAGCGGGTTTTCAGCACTGACCCAGCGAGGCCAGAGGCAGAGCAGCAGCAATGCTCCCGTGCATTTCATCCCTGCTTTTCCCCACCAAGTTCTTCGTAATATCAGCAGGGTGGTATCCCCAGGTAGCCTGCCCAACAAGACGAAATTGAGGCTGGAAAAAACCCAACCCCGCTGATTCTGTTATTACTGTCATTCATTAGGCTGCTTTTTTTCCCCCCATAAGGATTTATCCTGATACCACAAATCGGTAATTCCTTCTCGTTTTTCTCACGTGTTGCTCCTGCAGTGCTGTACTAGCACCTGCAAACTTGATATTCCTGCGTGCCAGTGCACCACAGGGGTGATTCAAAGAGGGAATGTGGGCTTTTTCATGTTCCAAGAACTGAATTAAGGATAGCAAAGCAACCAGAGCCAGGGTGATGCCTCCACTTCCTCCATCCCTGACCCAGCTTGCCGAAGGCAGCACAAGTGCTCCATTTGTTTGCTGAGATGCCTTTGAAGGCTGAGAAAGCTGATTTGCCACTGCTGAGCTCCTTCTTGAGCCCCCACCGCAGCTGGTGCCGATGAATTTCTTGGGGTGGTGCTGCCAGGCTTCAAGACCAGACTGAGATTTGTGCCACAGGCTGTCAAATCAAGGTTTCCCATGGCCACTGAACCAGCCAGGCAAAGCCTCAGAGCACCACAAGCTCTCTGCAAAGCTCCTTCCCATTAGTTATGCCTGTCCCTGCTGTCAGTCCTGTAAAAAACAACCATTTCCCTTCTTTCAGGGCAAGGTTTAGGAAGTTTGGTCAGGAATTGTAATGCCCCATGTAACCCTGTGCAGGAAGCTGCAAAACTTGTCTGAAAGTGCTGTTCTTGTTCCCAAATCTGTTCCTGACCTCTCTACACTTATTTTCCGTGGCTGTGAAATTCTCTTTGACCTAATTACAATTCCCACTTGGCATTTTGGCGCTGGAAATGGAGATGTAGAGCTGCTGAGCAAAAAGTGTGTCAGATGCACTGTGGTCACCTCTGCCTCTCGGAGCAGAGACGAGCAGACAAGGGCTACAGGCGCTGGGATCCTTTTACATCTAAGCCAGTGTTCCCTTCTCCTAATAGCCCCAAGATTGCAGGAGCTCGAAGCTTTCCAGCAAGGATTAAGAAACCTCCTAAATACGGGCTTGTTGCAGGGAAGGTAAAAGAACCACAGAGTCGCCGAGAACTGTTCTTGAAAAACATTTATTTCTGTAATGGATTTATAGCGCTGACTCCTAAGCCCCACAGTTCCTCCCAACATGTAATTCTGGGGATGTTGCCTTGTTTTTTACAATTCTTCAATGTTTTTAATTTTGTAGACGAAGTATTCATACTCTGTTCTGTAAACATAAGCCATGTTATGTCTAACTACCAAAATGTTTTCATTTCTTCTCCTAAGGCGGAGACATTTGACAGATCTCTCCTTGGACCTATGTATTTAAAGGGTGGTAATTTCACTATCCAATCAGTGAGGTTTTCTAAAGGTCTATAAAATAAACGAGACCCCCCGGGCTTGAAGCTTTCCGGCTTCCGGTGGGTTTTCTCTCTCTCTCTCAGAGCGAGTGTCTTGTGTTCCTTTCGTGTCCGTGTGCGACATGGGGACAGTTAGCTTTGATGGAAAAACAAAAGCCATACAAAGAAGCCCCCACAAACAAACAGTTTGGTACCAAACTGTGCCCGGGTTCTCTCTGGGCCTCTGCTGTTGAACATTTTACCGCAGCCGGGACGGAGCTGCCCTGCTCCGTGCCTTGGTCCCAGCTGGGGGATGTTCACTGCCAAAGGCCCCAAAGAACCGAAGATGTTGTGTTTAACTGCAAAACAACCAGGGGGAAAAAGGGCAGGGAAGGACTCAGCGGCTGCTATTTTTTCAGACATCATTGAAAAAGGAAATCTATGCATTTCAGTTTCACCTCCTGAGCCCCAGCGTTAGGAAAGCCAAATACAAACCCAGAGACCAACGTACACAAAATAGTGACCAAGTGTCCAGACATTTCTAAGCCCCTCAGTTTACTGTGCTGTGATACCTCCAAAAAGCAACAAACCCCACTTTAGGATCATTGTGGATCTTATTTTTAAGAGGGAGGGACAGAGATGCAGCACAGAGCATAGCAACTGTCAAGCAATGTTTAAGGCAAATTTATTCCTATTTATTAGGAGTCAAAGAAATTTTTTTTGTTTGTTGGCTTTGTTGTTTAAGCTGTTAGATAACATCTCAGCTGGACATTTATGCTTAGATGATTTAATCAAAGTTTCAGGAAAGTCATCTCAAGCTGATCTGAGCCTAGAACAGCGAAAAATGTTATTCCCAAGGATATCAGTCAGAACAAATTTTTCAAAGAATTGAAGTAATCAATGTTCAGAACTCCCCCAAAACTTTCTTCCCTCAGAGACCAGGCTGAGCCCAAGTGAAACACACAGACATGAAGAAGGACACAGTGGCAAGCCTCTACAAACACAGTGGTGAACAGGACCAAAGCAGAGCCAAACCTAAATTCCACAGGTTGCGAGAACACGGACAGAGTTATGAGTAAAAAAAGGGGGAAAAAAGAAAAACAGAGCCCCAGAGAGGAATGTTTCATGAGAGAGAATGGAAAATAAAAGTCCACTGTATGCAAAAAAGGGAGTTCTTAGGTGCAGCCACAGAAAGCTGGGGAGTTCAGTTGCCTCGTCTCTCAGGTGTGTTAGTTTGTTGTGCCTTTGCCCTCCCTTTGAGATCCAGGTGACAGTGCCAGGAGGTTCCTGCCTTTACTCAGTCTGTGCATCATAATTAGCCCCCCCCGCTTTCTTCAGCTCGTTCTTGATGTAATCCTCGTCCAGCTCTTTGTGGTCACTGATCACAAATTCTTTGGCAAAGTTCTGCAAGAGATAAAGAAAAAGCCTGTCAGAAAAGGGGGATACTTTCTAAGCAGCTGAATGAAGATGGGTTATCCAGCTTCCCTGGCTGTGTGAGCTGCATACCCTGATCTCCTGTGGCAGGGGTGATAAATAGAAAGCTGTGGATAAGACAGAGGACTGGTGAAGGGAAAACCCAACACTTAACCTGGAAAAATTTTATGTATCTACTTCCACAGCCACTGGCTGCAAGACCCAACCCTGTCCTGGGCAGCAGCTCTTCCTGGAGATGCACAGGCCGGGTTAAGTCAAGTTTCCTAAGCAGCATGTGAACTAAAACATGCAAAATTATTGACCTCCTGACCGCCACTGACCCTCAGCATAATCTTGGACAAGTCACTAATCCTCTCTGTGCCCTTTTTAGGACCCCTTCTCCTAAAAAAAGAACAGCACCACACCAGAGTTTACCATGGCATCACAGCTGCCAGCCGCGGGGAGAGTGCCTTGGTGAAAGACTGAGTACCTGATGGTACCAGGAGCAAACACATCTCCCTCGGTGGATTTGCTGCCTCCTCCCCTCATCTCCAGCACACACCGTGGCCAAAGCCGAGGCACGGCCCCGGGCAGGCGGCCGCTGCTGTTCCCAGGCTCCGCTCTGCCCTGCGGTTTGTGATCCCAAGTGACCTGTGAGGACACTGCAGGAGCACACCCGTGCGCTGCAGGGCAGCTTTCTCCCTGCTGGAGAGCTCTCTGCAGCTCCTGGCAGCTGGGCAGGCCCTGGGCAGCGTGCTGGGATGTGAGGCTGTGAGCACAGAAAACCTTTCTGGGAGCAGAATGGGATTCCAGGGCGCCTTCAGGGCTCTTGTCAGAGCAGTGGCACCTCGGGGATTTGTTCCCTTGTCCCTGCTGCCTCCCAGCAGGGCTGGCATGGCATCCATGCGTGTGCAAACCCATTTCAGCAAACAGGCTGTTTGCTGCTTGCTTTAGCATTTTCCTCCCCTTCCTAACCACAACTGAGAGCGCTGCCTGAGTCTCCCTTCCCCCACCCCACAGAGCTTCAGCCAGCGTGACAAACACAAGCATCCATTGCACTCCACCAAAAATACGAATTAAAATCCCAGCAGCCCTGCTGCGATGTCTCGGGAAAGCCACAATGCCCGACTCCCTGGGCAGCGAGGTCCCCAAAAGGTGATGGGAGCCGCCCGGGCGGAGGAGGCAAGGCTTTGGGGGAGCAGCAGGCACCTCGTCCGGGTCTCCCTGGCACTGCAGCAGCCCTGGCACAGCCGGGAACGGGGGGGTTCTAATTGGTTTCAGGCTCTAACCCATGGGAGGGCTCTTTATTTGGCAGCGTCTCGAGGGTCTCCGTTCGCGATCAGGGCCGGGTGACGGAGGGGGTGGCGGGGGATGCAGCTTGAAAGAGCCTCGGCACCTCTTTCATGCGGTGGGAGAAATGGAAGGGAGAGGAAGAGAGCTCCCTGCCCCCGCCGGTGCCCCGGGCTGCGGCTGATCCTGTTTCACACTGTAGGAAACCCTCGCTGCCCAGCGCTGCCGGGGGAGGAGGCTCCGGGCGGCTCCAGGAGCCTCGTCCGCTGTGCCCCGGCCGATGGGCAGCCACACAAAGTCCTCCGGGTAACAGCCCTGCACGGCACCACTGTGCCCGCAGTGCTCGCGTCTTCTGGCCGTGCAGACAGCACGGGCACTCACCCACGGCCTGGCACAGGCCAGGGAAAATGGGAAAGACTTTGCTTTTTAGAGAAAAACAAATCCTTTTTTTGTTTGTTTTTTTTTTTTTTTGGAGATGGGAGTGAAGAGGCAAACTGCCCGAACCATCAGATTTAGTCACGGTCATGAATGTCCTGCTTCCAGGTCTCCAGGGTGAGATCTCTGCAAAGCTCAGCTAAGACCAACCCAAGGATTTTCAGCTATTTGATGCTCACTGAGGTGTGCTACCTCTGTGAGGTTTGAGCTGAGCCTTTTCAGTTCCTTTTCTATGCTACCAGGTTTAACAAATTTTCCTCCCCTCAGGAAGCAGATTATCCAGGACTACCTGATTTCAGGGCGAGTCTTTGCCCTGCTTTAGTGAGAACTGAGGCAGGCCCATAAAATCATTTCTAAGAGGGATTCCCTGAAAAGTGGGTGTATTTCATAAATGTGGGGAAGGTTTTTTTCAATGCCCACTCTGCAGAATCCAGCTGATCCTGAAATTAAAACTGCAAGTGCACTCATGCCCGAAGAGAGGAGAATTAATTATATGTGCCACAAAGTAAATATAATTACTCAGATGCCTTCTCAATTAGACACTTATCCAGATGACTCCTGGGTGACGATCTGTGGGCATCAGCCACGATTTCACATCAACACCACCAAGACACCTGGCAAGGATTGGACAGTATCCCCCCAGCAGTGGCCAGATGGGTTCTACTCCCAGCCACTCCTAAATATCCTCTTAGCTGACTGGACCACGTCTTGTGCCAGATTTGTACCCTCAGAGTGCAATCTGGGTCACTGCTATTAATAACTCTGCTTTATTCCGTTCTCTCAGGGTCCTCCTCGGCTCTTCACACCGGCTCTTACCCACCACGGTGTCTCCTCAAGCCTGGCCCCAAGGAGGGAAGATGCTCCTGGCGAGTTTGGTGCCTGGAACTTCTGATTTTAACATCCTGCTTGACCTTCTCCAGCCACAGCCTCCCTCATCACTCTGGATTGACTGTCTGAGCTCTCTGGGGCTGAGCTTTTGTTCAGGGTGCAAATCCTAAGGCACAGTGCATAACGCTGATGCTTGGGCCCTTGATTTGCTGACATGTGTCTTCATTTTACATCCTCCACTTCCTTTTCCCTTCTCCTCCCCCCAATCCCAGGCTTTTTACAACCACAGCAAGCCCTGCCAGTGAATTCTAGCCTTTGTCTTCAGCCCAGTCACCAGCAGCCTCCAGATAACAACAACAATGATGCCATTTATCTCTATCACTCTCACAACACAGCAGTGACCACAGTCTCTCGGCTTTGCCTCTCAGATCATTGAACAGGACACAGAAATACTGAGGTTCACTCATGGTTCCCCAGTGCACCTCTGTCACCAGCTCCTCTTTGTGCCCCAGCAGCAAAGGGTCACAATTTTGCAACCCCATCCCCTGTGTCAACCTCCACACCAGGTACGGACTGAAAGGGCTCCAACCACACAGGAGCGAAAAAGGAGCCTGCATCCCTCCCTGGGAAGCATGAAATTTGTGCAGAAAGCTCAATCCCTCTCTTCCAGCCAACTTAAAGGGGGGAAAAAAAGGGTGGAGTAGATTTTCTTCCTCTTGCAAGCCCTGAATGTTTAGCATATGGGCTATAAAATTTCCCTGAATTGCCCACAGGAAAATCTGAGTGGTGCAGATATTGTACCAAACTAGGTCTGCAGAGGCCCTTACAAATCCCAGCTTGGGAAGCCTGAAGCCAGGAGTAAAATCCTTGTATAGTCTACAAACACTTGGGTTCTCAGCAGCTATGGATGGTACCAGGTAGTTGAGCAGCTTTTTCCCATTTTTTGTTTATTTTATTTTTACTGGGGCTTGCAGCAGCTTCTGCTGAAGTTCAAAATCCTCAGTTCTACCTTGCTTAATGTCACCATTCCCATCCAGTGGTCCTCTCACCCTCAGTGCAGATGCAGTACAGAGGAGATGACATCTCCCAGGTTTCTTTTCCAGCATGGTCTGAGTCCCAGGCCTGCACCAAACCTGCTCCTGCCCTCAGCTGTCAGACTCCAAGCTCAGCAAAAACCGTCTCTTCAAATCCACTCCCTGCCAGTTTTACATGGATCATTTCCAGCCGCTGGGAGAAGCCAGTCCAAACCTCTGGCAAACACTTGTGTCAGCAATGGGAACTGCATTTCAGCTGCTCTGCAAATTCTCCCTATCTCTGCTTCATCCCACTGGAAGAGTCACACGTCTGTGTGTCAGACACGGGGCGGTGAGAAGCTGCTGATCCTGACCCCCTTCTCTAGACTAGGAGTTCTTGTAAATCCACATCCATTTGGTATGGTCATTACAGTAAACCAGAGCAGGAAAAACAGTCAAAAAGGAGAATTTAGTTTGCCTTCCCAGCAGGATCTCACTCACCCTCATGAGTAAGACTCTCAAAGCCGCTGTGACGTAGCCATTCCCTGTGAGTTTGATTTCCTGACTGCTTCTAACAAAGCTATTGAACCTTCTGGTTTAATTTAGATATTTAATCTTCTGGTCAGGACTCTGTACTGACCTGAGAGACCTAAAGCACACACAGGGAGTTCTGTGCGTGGTACCTGACCCAAGATCAGGGACAGAGATCTCAGTGGGTGCTCCCTCATGGGACACCAGCAGTGCAGTGAGGAATCCAGAGGAAAAGGGAAAGGTGAGCAAAAAAAGATCTGGCCATGAGCTGCAAAGCAGAAACTCAGTAGAGTTGTTGACATCATGAAAGCCAGACGAATTCTTCACCAAAAATAATGATGAATAAAATGCCATGAATATTTGCTCACAGAAACAGAGCTGTTTTACCCTGAATATGAATTAGGGAAATAACAGAGCACATGACTTTGTGGGGGAAGGAGTGCTGCTGAAAACAGAGGAGAGTCAAAATCCATGGAAAATCAGACAAACTGGCAAGGGTTGGGCAGTCCCTTTGCTGAGAGAGTCCTGCAGGACATGAATTCAGTCCTGTCAGGAAAAAGACCCCAACGCTGCCTAAGGAAGAGTAAAAATCTCCTGGTAGGAAATGCAGTCATGGAGGGCAACAAGTTCACAGAGAGGAAGCAACACTCAGAGGGAAACCAAGTCCTGTTTGCAGTTCTTTGGTGCTTGCATCAAAACCTTCCCATTCCAGCACCGGGTGCCACTCCCAGTGCCACAACCCCTGAGCTGTGGGGTCTGGTGAGCGGAGTGCAGCCGTGCAGGGGACACCAGTGCTGAGGGATGGCTCTCTGAACACATCTGCCAGGCCACCCTGGGCACGAGGTGACACATGGCTGCTGCTGCTGCCGCTGCCAAGCAGATGCAGCCTTGCAGAAGTCGCTGTTCCATAAAGTTCCCAGTGGTTTAGATGGTTCTGGGGGTAGGTTTAGACTCTGCCCCACAAACAGTCTCCCAAACATCTTAAGCAACTGCCTGCAATGGGAAGCTGTGTGCCTCTGCTTCCCCCATTAGGCCTGTCCTTGGCATGGACAGAAGCCCGGTGGATAAAAGATGGAATAGTGCGTCCCCTACTCCCTGTCTCCGTTTGCACAGCAGCCTCACACAGGAGTACTTGGCCAGACCCTTAAGAAGAGACAGATAAACACTTGTTCCCCATCCTGGCCTCACTTCTAATCTGCTCCCAGCTGAACTACTTGGACCAGGTTGCAGGCTTGATCCAAGATTTCCAGCTGAGTTAAGGAGGAAAAGATGGAAAAATAAATGGCTGTGGGGAAAAAAAAAAAGCTCCTGATAGCTCCTTAAGTGCATTTTTCTACAATCCAAAAGAAATACAATAAAGTCGAAACCCATTTTCCAACAACATTAAAGAGATAATAAGGATGGGTCCAAAGAGGGCCAGAAGACCTGGCTCACATCTAGTACAGATCAGAAGAACTACAGCTATTTGCAGCAGATGAGACCCATCCCTGTCATTTTACAGTTATTACAGCTAAAAATCAATTGTCCTTTCTTCCTGAGAGGTTTTCTGGCAACCTCCTGCACTTACTATCAGCACTGCTTCCCAAGGCACCTCCCTATGGATTTCACAGCACCTGCTCCCCCTTCCAAGGCAGGAATACAAAAGCCAGGGCAGCCCAGTTCCTCTCTCTGCTGGGTAATAGTTCCTCCCTTTGTTCACAGCCCATAATCTGCTCTTCACCAGTTAATATCCCTCGTGTTTTCCCTATGGCAGGTGCTCCTAGGAGCCTGTTAATGATCCCTGTGTGGGAACACTCTTTATCCCAGGGCTGCCCCGTGGTGGGTTGCGCTGGCAGGCGGTGCCTGAGCTGCCTGGCTTTCACTTTGTCTCACAGCAACAGCAACATTTATTGGTGTTTGTTCAGCTCTCAGCCCCAGCTCATCAACGCAGCACAGGATATGAAACAGGAACCCCTGGCGCTTTGGTCTTAAATAAAGACCCACAGTTGCTTTGGCAAATTGGGCAAGAGAGTGAGGGCCCTTCAGGTTTCACTGGGGGCTTCCCAGAGTGAAGAGCTGCTCTTCTGGAATCCCAGCCTATCCCTTGTGTAGATCACGAAATCAAAGCTGTACAAAAAGCCTCCTTGTGCCACCCTTCTGACGCCTAAAAGGCCAAGCTGGAAACAGAGACCAGACAGGAGTGAGGGAATAAAGGTGGATATTTATTGGAAAGGCCTTCAGAGGCACACCCTGGGCAGGCCAAAGGCTGCACCCGAGATGGACCCCGAGTCACGAGTTCTTCACACTGTTACAGGTTTGGTCCATTTGCAGATCAGCATAAATTCACCAATTAAACTTTAGCTAATGATGGAACTGCCCCTCAGCTCGCCCCCCTTCTCAAGGTGCTGGGTTACACATTTTGGGCCTGGGACGGGCTGGGTGTCCTTGCAGAGCAGGCCTGGAGAGGCTTTGTTCTGTCTGTGTGAGCATGAGAGAGCAGCAGCTGCCAGGCTGCAAGGCAGCTCAGAGTCACACACTGGGAATGCAGAATGTGAAAAATATAAAAGCTAAAACCTAAGGCATCACTTCCCCAGGGTGAGTGCACCTGTGCGCCCTGCACCAACAGCCCACATCCCCTTCAGGATGTGCAGACCAAAAAACTCCCACCTCAGGGTATTACTTATTCCAGATGATGAACCAGCACTGACTTGGATTTGTAGTTTATCATTACAAAAAAAAAGTGTATTTTTTAATGTATAACTCACATCTCAAATAGTCTCTGTAAAAAACAGGATACTCAGAATGTACCTGAAGGTCAAGAGAACTACTAAGAGTGAAATAGCTCTGGGATAAATTCCCTCCATTAAATTTCAGTTGGACTTTCTTGTCCTTGTTTACTTTGACAGATTATCTGCAAGGTCACAGGCAGAAAAAGAAGAAAATAGTTCTGCTTTTATCTCACTCCACTCAGAGGGATTCAGTTGCATACCAAGAATTATTCAAAATACTTGTCAAGATAATTTCTTGTGGACAGCAGATCACCATTGCCATGACATTGCAGGGGTTTATGGACAAGGCTGCTCAGTAAAAGTGTATTGAGCACCAGTTGAATTGTTTTTGTATTTTAGTACAGACTAATTGGAATATGAAAGCTTTTAAGTAACAGCCAAGAATGGTTAATGCTCCACCGGATTATTAACTCGTACAGACTACTAATCAAAGATGAAACAAGTGAAATTGCAAATTATATGGAACAGACCTGAGGGACAGATCTGAGCACAGTGCTCACAAATGCTATTCAGCTCAACAGGAATACATTGTCTAAACAGAGTTTTAAGAAAATCTTGGGCTTAGTGACTCATATAAGAGTCATTCATTAGTACTCTATAATTTCATCTTCGGCTACAATTACACAGTTTCAGCTGCTTCCCATGAGCAGAAACTTGCTTTCCTATCTCTCAGGTGTCATTCTGGAACTTTCTCTGGAGAACAGACCCCTCTGAGTCTTTGTCATTCCCAAACATTTAGCACCAGATCTTATTTTCTGGAAGGACAGGAATGTATTATCTTCTTAATTATTCTTATCTATATAAGATAAGAATCTGTATCATATAAACTACCAAAGTACTGAGGGGGGCTTCATTCTCACCCTTCACAGTGTCCTGTTGGCAGATTTCTTTACACAGGCAGGAGCTCAGTTACTGAGGGAGATTAATTTAATCATCAGCTTGTTCTCCAAGAGCATAAACAAGACCATTTCTCAGGCTCTGGCGAGCCAGTTCTGTTTAGTTGGAAGAGCTAATTTTGCTTTAAATACTTCTCCAGAAAAAAAACATTCCAAACATCAGCATCCTCTCCATCACAGCCAAGTTTCAGCTGTGGTTCTGTGCAGCCCCCCACGAGTCACTTCTCTCCTGGCTGTTGTTTGTTCTCACTTGCACTGAGCACATTTCTCCTTCCCCTGCTACGCCCAAGGCCAAACAAAGCCCGTTCACATCTAGTTAGCTATTAAGAGCCGTTGGTTAATTGGTACGATAGGGACTTCAGACTTTGGGTGATTAGCTCCACAAATTCACTGTGCAGAGACAAAAGGCCTCCAGAGAAGTTTAAACAAGGGTGTGGGTTTTCCTGTTTAATTTCACCTGCTTAACTTCATCCTGCTCTCGATCATTCAATATTGCATTATTTCCATATCGAGGAAGGGGATGGGAGACACCTTAGGGGTGGCAGGGAGGGAAGTGCATAAATTCCCTCCTCGTGAAATAGCTAAGGCAGCCTTAAGCTCAAAAGGTGCTTCTTTATGCCTGAGTGCTCAAAGGGCAGATGTTAAGCCTTCCTAGGAGGAAGACAGGCAATAGGAAACTGTCTTCTTTTTAAAGGATTAACTCCTGAGTTGGTGGATGATCCAATCCTTCCCCCTCTCTCCCTCCTGCTGGTGTTTGCACAGAGAACAGCGACGGGAGCTGGTGCTTGGGAGCAGAAGGAAGCGGTTACCTGTACTACTTCCTTGACCAGAGTCTTGTCAGTCCCGGTTTTGGCTCTCTGCAGGCCACTGACATCCTCTCCAATCCAGGTGATGAGGGCAAACTTGACTCTCTTGCTCAGGGCATCGCCGGTGGTGAATCGGACGAAGCCGAACAATCGCACATCATCTGCAGAGGCAAAAAGGGAGGAAGTGATTAAAACCAGGGCCATCCCTGCCTTCCCGTTTTCCAGGGTGAGCCTACTGCTCTCAAACACCAAGGCAAGGCACTGATCCTGTGTTTCAACGCCAGCATTTGGGACTCAGGGGGCAGTACAGGGGCTCTGCTCACGTGCCCTGTGCTCACAAGGTGTGCTTTGCCTGCGTTAGCTCTGCCTCTTCTGGGTTCTTTGAGTTACTGGGAGGAAACTGGCTGTGCTGGACATCCCACATCACAGTGGAAATGGCTAAAATACAGCCAGCAGGCAGGTCAAGGGCACAGAGCTAACCCCAGTTACACATTCAGCCATGATTCATCTGCAGGCCTGGTGAAGAAGGGAAGAAAGTCATTTCCTGGTATCTCTTTCTTACAGAACAGCAGGATTAGGGTCACATTTTATAACATTACCAGAAACTGGCCGTTGTGCGAATCTGATCCTTCCCCCTGCTGCCATTCAGTAACATTCTGGCTCACTTGTAGTATGAGTTTACAAGAAGGAGGGGAGAAGAAGGAGCAAAAGAAAAATCAGCAATTACTTGTCCAGGTGTGTTTTTCTACTCCTTTCAAAGCCCTGGAGAAAAAAGTCCTGGATTTTCGAACTGTGCTGATCTTTGTTTCACAGCTGGTTTGTGCTAGATCACGCCAGACTAATTTAGCCTGGCCATATGTGTGACAACCTTGCAGAATCTTATCTCAAAGAGTTCCTTCCTCCATCTCCTGGTGACTCATGGAGCCAGGCAGTTGGAAGCCTTCCTGATCAGGGGCACCATCCCCCTGCACCCCCAGGCTCCAAGGGATGCTGGAGCCTTGCACCAGGAGCGGCAGAAAGCAGAGCAGATGGCCACTTGTGCAATTGTGGAATATTCCTAATCGTGGCTTCTTCATCTCTCAGAGGTCACTCGAGGCCTTTGAGAGGAGGTGACTCAAACCAGAGGAACAAATCTGCTGTTTGGGAAGACTCCTGGCAGTCCTGGTGCACTTGTTGTGACCAGTTCAACGTGCCTCAGAGGGGTTTGCTGGGCTGACTAATTGCCAGGTGAAAATGTAGGCTCCAGGTGTAGGAATGACTGCCAACATCCCCAGCACACTCCAGGACAGCCCCAGGAGCTCTGGAGACAGGGGAGAAGCAGCTCTAAAATTGCTCATCCCCAGAAAATAAGCTGCTAGAAATCAATGTTAAAAAAAAATAAAAATTGGGATATTCTGTGCGATCTGACATATCTCACAGCTTCTTTAACACTTTGTTCTGCCAAAGTGTGAACAAAGACAAATTCCCCTCGATAAAAGAGAAGACTTTTCTAAGTCTGAAAAAAAATCCATCTCTGCTCTCCATGTTTTGTTCTCTCTGTTCATTTTTTTTTTGGCACTGACAGAGTAATACTGGGCAAACTGGAAAATGGATGTAGAGGGGTGTGTGAGCCAGTACAGTGTTTAAAACAAACTCCTCTGAAGATTTCAAAATAGAAACAAAGGGAAAGATCTTATTCAGAGGAAAATCCCAGATGGGTCTTTGGAAGGAGAGAAAGAGTCGTGCATCAACAGTGCAGGCAAACAAAACTTCTCTCTGTTACCCTGCCACTGGTGAGCGTAAGACACGCACGTGGAGACTCCTGTTTCTGACAGCAAATCCTCTTCCCAAGATTGATTAGAGCCATAAACGAAGCGACAGCCAGGAAATACCCAAGGTGAAGCGAGACAGTAAATCCCCGAACGTTACAATTGCCAGATCCAGGAACAAGCCTCGCTTCCCCAGCCCCGACAGCAAAGGAGGCCACGCTCTGCCCAGAATTGTTCTGTGGCTCCTCTGGGAGCGGTGCTGGAAGGCACTTTAATGTCCTCCAGTGCTGGGACCTCCTGCACTGCAACGCTGCCACTGCCCTTCCCATGGAGCCCTCGGTTCCCACCTTGAGCCTCTGGGGTTTTCATCCCTGCCCCTTCGACCACAGGCTGGTACAGAGCCTGAACACTGGGACATGCCCCTTTATAATAAAGAGAATGGGAAAAGAGAATGAATGTGAAAAAACAGTGCTTTTTCATAGCAGCGCAAGGGAGGAAGTTCCAGGGATGCCCCATCTCTGGAGGTGTCCAAGGCCAGGTTGGACAGGGCTTGGAACAATCTGGGATGGTGGGAGGTGTCCCTGCCCGTGGCAGGGGGAGTGGAACAAGATGATCTTTGAGGCCCCTTCCAACACAAACCATTCTGGGACTCTATGAATTTATCTGTCGGAATAACTTCCATTTTACACGAACCCACAGCTCACTGGCAGCAGCAAGATTTGCTTCTCAGCAGAACTTCCAGTGCTTGCCCATCCTGGTTGAAAGCAGCTCCGTGATACTAAAGAGAGCCATATCCAGCAATTCCAGCTTTCATCCATGAGATCACCTGAGTATGAGCAACTCTTACTTCACCACACTCAGTCCCAGTAAGTTTAACGAGCACCTGAGGCCAGACTGGGGCTCTGAGTCACCTCTCAGGCAGAATTTCCTGGGGCTGCTTCACTTGTGGGGGCTTGAAGGGGTCACACCCTGGCTGGGTCCCGTCTCCTGCTGTCTCCCCATGGAGTTTATATCCCCACTGGAGGCAGAGCAGGCTCTTCACCTGCCTCAGTTTTCAGCCCAGTGTATTCAGCACAAACGCGATGCCTCAAGTCTCCGTGCCGCGTGCGAATCGCGGCAGCGTCTCAGCAGCTGCACCCAAAGCCGAGAGGGAATCTGAGCTGGAGCCCTGAGCAATTAACATGGCTCTGTTCCTAAAAAGGGCATCGGGGACGGATGGAGAGGTTTTTAGCACTAGCTCAGCCTGGGTATAAGCCTCTCCAACTGCAGGTCAAAATCCCTGAGCAGAAGTGGCTGAGTTTCACAATTAGTCTGAAGCGTGTTCAGAGTGATAAGGGGATCAAAACGCGAGTTCTTTCATGCTCCCAGATTTCCTCTTTCACAGTTAATCAGTTCTACCCTGCCACACCAACTCGCCACGCTGGAAGTCATCAGTGCCACCAGTGCCAATTCCCCAGGAGATCTCAAGGCATAAACATCCACCAGCCCCTTCCCACACAAAACCACTCACGGTGGCTTTAGGAGTTTGCTGGGAGTGAGGGGAGCAGAACAAATCAGAGAGAGACAGGGTAGATTTCCCCTGAAAGAGGAAATCCTGCCTGGTGCTGTGCAACCCCCTTCCTAGCCACGGAGCCATGAATTTCAGGGCAGAGAGAAGCAAATACCAGATCTAGGGAGAAGGGAAATAGCAGCTTTATATGAGATCTCACAAGATCCAAACAGCAGAAATTAACAATGTTAATTTAATTAATATCACAACTCCTTTCACAATGGCTGGACAAACAACGAGCAGCACGATGAATGCCTTAACGAGCATCACTCAGTATTTCTCTCCAAACTCTTTATTTATCAGTAAGGCAGGATTTTCCAAATATTCTGATTAAGCTGCCCTTGGCTGTCAACAAAGCTCGATGCCAAACTACAGAGATTTCCTTCATGGTATCCTTCCTTTCTTCTCCATCCACTCAAGCACTTTGGTTCAGCTGCATTGAAAAATCCCCCATTAGATTAAAATGCAGTGACTCATCAGTAAAAGATAATAGCTGCAGGAAAGAAATGCACTGCCAGATCGTCACGGTTCTCAGGCTGAGGGCTCTGAATGGCCAAGCCAGAGATGTGCCACGATAAAAACACTGCTGCCAGCTTCACCTGCCTGCTGGATCAAGGTCACATGCAGCCAGGCAGGTGATGGACTGACCTGCTTTTGTCTTCTGTCCAACATGAATTACTACAGCGCATGGCAGGTTCCATGAGGATTTAATTTGTTTGCTTCAACTGGATTAATTTTAGATTAATTTGTCAATTTTCCACCTCTTCAGTCAGCCCTGTGGTCACGTGGCTACAAGTGCAGACAGAAACATTCCCTACCTCTTCCTACACTGTTTTTTCCTCTTAAACCCTGTCCTAAGCCCCCAGACCTCGTGCAGTGCTGCCTTGCTGCACCCCGATGTGTTCATTAAATCATCTCTGATGTGTCTGACCCCAGGGCCACCACAGGGCTTTGCTGTGGCACCAAAACTTCTCCAGGTAACTCAGGGTGGCCGGTGTGAGTGCAGGGACACAAGGGCATGGGGAAAATGAGCCCACAGTGGCTTCTCCGGCCCAGTGAAGCCACCAGGGGCTTGCTGCTACCCCAGTGACAGTCATGGTTTCTCTCCTGACCTGGGTGCATACTGGAAGGCAGAAAGGGAGAAAAAGGGGATCCAGCTCTTCCCCGAAGGAAGGAATGGTGGTGTTGGTTGGCCAGAAAAGCCCCAAAACAAAGGGCAGGCAAAAGGTACAGAGCTCTTCTTTCCCCGCTCCTGTGCCTCCCACAGGGTGGCAGAGGCAGACCCACAGACACGACATTTTAATGAAACATCACAAAACCAAAGAGTTACCATCACTGCAGACCTCGACCTGATGAGATACTCCCACAAAAATCAGTGAGAATACTCCCTAAACCCACACCCTGTCCATAGCCAGGGCCAGGCTAAGCCTGGGCTCCAGCTGGCAGCCAGGAGCTCGCTGTGACCCTGCCAGGAGCACGTTCACACAGGCAGGGAGGGCACAGGGGCAGGGTGACAAATGCCATAAGCCACCCATGGCCCCAGGTTTTCCTTTAAATAGCCAGTAAGGGAAAGCAGGAGAGATGAACATGGAAGAGGAAAAACAAAAGCAGTAGGAGATTGATTTACAAGGCCCATTTTAGCAACTTAAGATGCAGCCAAATGCAGATAAGCACCTATCTCATTATATGTCCTCGTGTGTTTTTACAAATCTTTCCTACAGCCTGAGGTGCCAACAAAACCTTGGTGATCTCTCAACTCACAGCTCCTACTTTTTTAATGTGCAGCCCAGGCTTTATGGGACAATTAATCTAAATCCCAAAAAACCTTGTATTTTTATTAGGAGTCGAGTCTATTTCTATTTTCTAATATTTTATGTCAACCCCAAATGATTTTATAGGGTACTTATTTCAGACCAAAGATTTTCAGTTCTTCCTGCTGCTGAATGCCCAGTGTGGTTTTGGTCTGATCTTTTCAGACACATGAATAACTATCCCATTTCATGCTGTCATTGCAATTATTTATCTGGACTGGGGCTTTCCAAATAAAAGGCTCATTATTTCTTTGGTCAGAGATGCATTGAAAACAGCTGTTCACATATGGCATGGGGAGAGGGGGGGAATCCAGTCTTCTGACCACTCCATTGCTTAATGGCAGAATACACACTAAAAAAAAAAAGAAATTAAACCACAGACAGAGCCAATGTGATGCTCTGCTCATAACACAGGCACTGAGGCAAGGGCCAGGGCAGTCAGGTACAACTGGCACACACAAAAGTTTCCCAGGGTGTCATTTCTGTCGTAACTCGTTGCACTCTTCTCAGCAACAGCATCACCAGCCCAGTTATAAGACTTTGAAATTAAAAACATTAAAAAAAAAAAACCAAACAAGCAAACCCTAAGAGTTTTCACATCCTTCCGTACAGTAACCTTCAGCTCTTATCTGTTTCTGGCTTCAAATGCACCAGCTCAGCTGCATTTTTTCAGAATGTACTGATGGCACGCAGTACTGACCACCACATTAATGCTTCCTCTGGAGCCAGGCCATCTGCAGAGGCAAGGGCTGGAACCGGGAAGTCAAATGGCTCAGAAGCCTTGAATTAAGCCCTTGTTTAATGCAGAGGTAATCTGTGCTGTTAAGCCCAACCAAAACAGTCCTCAGCCAGAAGACACAGTGGGTGTGGGCACCGAGTGTTTAATGACCCTGACACAATGAATGTTCTCGACTTTGGTCTCCAGGCTGTGTGGGTCAGACAAGGGCCAGCACAGGCAGGACATTGGTCATCAGGCAGGGCTGCAAGAGGAGGAGCCACCAGCAGCCACCTCCTCATCGTGCAAGGATGTGCCAGCGGCTTAAACCAACCTCCCTGGCTTTACTTTGGGATAGGCTGGAGGAGAGGTGTTCACACATGTGGGGCTGGCCTCTGGACACCAGAGAAGATGAATGCCTGGCTCTAAAGCAGGGTCTGCCGCCTCCCAGCCAGTGTTTGAGTTGTCTGGTGACAGACAGACCTTGACAGCGACAGCACGATAGCGACTGACACGCAGAAGTCCAGGGTTCAGGCTGTGTTTGCAGCATCACCCCAGGGCCCTGAACAAAAGGGCACTGAAGAAGTTTTTTTCCATGTTTCCTTCCTTTAAGAGTGGCAATTGCTGTTCCCAAACAGGGGGATGGGAAAAGCGCGATAGTTGGATGATGCTGTTTGTTAAACTTCTCTGCTCCCACCCAAAGCTTAGCGAAGAGCTTAGGGACAAAAGGCCCCCACCCCAGGATCTGTGAGATGCAGGTGTGATGTGGGACATGTATCTGAGAGTGAATCAGAGGAGGAATGACCCCTGAGCAGCAGCTCCTGGCTCAGGGCATGGGCCTCACCGCCCCAGCTCAGCACCTCTGCCACGTGTGCTGCTCCAGCAGCCCCGCAGCGGGGCTGGAGGTGTGCAGAGCTGGTTTCCCACCCGGCCTCCCTGAACTGCTACTTCCTCTCAGTGAAGCAATTTCAGTTTCTCTCCTTTCCCCTTTGTCCCCAGCCATGCCGGCTCCCCAAGGAGGTTTGCAGGGTTATGGATGGGGGAGAAAAACTGAAAATACAGCCCTGTTCCCAACAGCCCCTCCCAGCCCCTAAACCTCTGCCTCCACCACAGGCAAATGTCTTCCAAACTGGTGCAAAGGCCCTTGCTGGTCCCAGAGGCCCAGGAGTGAGCACACGGTGACCCCGCCCGTGCTGCCACCCAATGCCCGGGAGCGGAGCAGTGTGTACCAAGGTGCTTTTAATAAGAATGGCTCTTAAAGAAAGGGGGGACACGGATGTTTGCAGCTCAGAACGGCGCTGAAATGGCTGGTGCAGAACGTGGAACAGAGCGAGCTCTGACGCTGACTCTTTGCACGCTGAGATTTGCAATCCCAGCTCCCGCTCTCACCTTCAACCACCAAATGATGCTCAGCTTCTACCAGAGGCAGCTGCAGCACTTTGTGGCTTTCAGGGCAGTGTTTCTCACACAACAGGAATCCAAAACAAGGATGTTTATTCTGATACCAGGGTTTTTTTACATTTTTAATCGCGTTTTCTGAAGCTGTTTGCATTGATAGCAGCTCTTCTCCCCTCCAGTGAAATGTAAAAGGAGATGGAAAAGATCAGGAAGAAAGAGACGTAGCAACAGGAAGGAATAATATTTAGCAGCTTTTCCCATCCCTTGCTACTCTTCTTTACTGACTTTGTTTCAGCAGAAATATTCCAACCAACTCTACTTCGACTTTCTTCCAGATGGGAAGGAAAGCTCCAGCTTCACTGCTGGCACAAGGTTTGATTCCTGACTCTGTCTAGCGGGCCAGGTAAAGGTTTGCTGCACAGATGGAGGCTCCAAAACTTGCATCTCTTCCTTCCCCAACTGCTGCACTGTAATTCGTGGGTGGAGGAAGATCCTTTCTAGCTCTCAGCCAAGGACCAGGCACCTCAATTTGCCTTTTTTTTAAGCCTCCAACAGCTGTGCTCCAGAGGTGGGCTTGAGGACAACTTCTTAGCCCTGGTCTGGCAGGGAACAGCCCTCACCAGGTGCATGGCAAGGGAAAGAAGGAACAGGGAAAGGGAGCAATGGAGCTGGCTCTAAGGGATTTAGCTCCCCATTAGAGGCTAACAATAGGCCACAGCCTACCCCACAAGTGCCCTGTGTTTAACTCTTCCCTTACCGAGCTTATGTCTGAAATATAGAATATTTCCTTTTTTTCTGTCTTGGGGCCAGCTGGGTTTGAACACCGTTTATAAACACGGGTTAGGCCCATGCCAGTGGTGGCAAGAACACAAATGTGGCCGCACTCCTGAGTGCAGTGTGTGCCTCCATTATTTGCCATCCTCATCCTACCCAGCCCTGTGCTGTGCTCTGCCAGAGCCCCTCCGCCTGCTCAGCCGCTTCGGAAAGGATTCCCCTTGCCACAGAATGGAGGAGAGGAACTTCTGAAGGGGGTGCCACCCAGAAAAAACATTGAAAATCAGCTCACACAAAAAGAAAGGCATGGACTTTGTAAAGACAAGGAGAGAAAACAAATGGGGAAGGCTCCCCTGCCAACCTCGGGTGTCTGGAGACACCGTTGATGCTCAGTTGTGTTGGCCAGGAGAGGAGACAGAGAATGTGGCGCTCAGATCCCGAAGTCATTGACCTCCCGAGAGAACAATTAACCACTGCCATGAACTTCCAAAGTGCTGAGCCCTGGGATTCCCTGGATTCCAGGTAATTACTTTTTCCATGCTGTTGCCCACTAAAAAGAGTTGAGTGGGAAGAAGTTCCTGCAGTGCAGTGATCAGCTCTCCTGACACCAACTACAACAGGACCTTTGCTAGCTTTGAGAATTTTCCCTGCAGGTTCTCGAAAACAGCTGGAAACGAGTGGCTGTGTTAATCTCAGTAAGACCCCACTGCCAACATCGTAGCAGGGCAGTCTAAACCATCTTGATTTCATGGCTCCTTTCCAAGGACTAAAATACACTCTCCTCCTATGATTGATCAGACCTGTCCTGCCCTCAGTTACGTTCCTGGAAGTTCTCCCCTTCCACTGCACAAAGCACAGCCAAGCCCTGGGACTCGCAGCCCCGCGGACAGGCACTGCTGTTTGCACAGCCACGGGACTGCCTGAGGTGTCCCCGGAACTGCCCCACCCTGAGAGGGCAGAGGCTGCTCAACGCACCGTTCCTGCACAGTTCACACACATCATTCTGAACATACAGGTGAACTTGATTGTACAGTTACTGAGAGAGGAAGACTTTGTTATAAGCCAGTATTAGCCCAAAATGCTCCGTATCTCACATCACTCGGTGACATTGTTAACCAGCAGCCAAGACAGGAGGAAAACCGAGATAAAAATCAAAACCCGCTTTTGTGAAACTGATCAAAAGTCACGACCAGACGAAGTTAGACACTCCTCAATTTATTTTCACTTTCCCCAGGCTTTATTCCTCCCCTGAATGTCCCACAGCCGGCAGCTCGACAATCAGACTGCCACGTTTAAACCTGGAGCCGCAACAGTTGCGGTTGTGCAACGCCACATCTACGATTGTTCGCAGGGCTGTATTGTTCGAGCTGAGCTTTGCCACGACCACCCTCCGCTCAGGTTTCACGCTCTTAAAAAATCCCAGCAAGCCTTCCAACTGCAGTCACTTTAGTGCTGCGATTTTCAGAACAATTCCAGAAGTATTTCGTTCCCAGACATCTGTATGACCGCATCTTTCTAGCCACAAGAATTGAGCCGGTTTTGCCCTGGAATTGCATTGCCAAACAAGGGGACCGTTGCTTATCTAGGTTTTATCTGGTTTATAACCGAGAAGCGGTGAAAGATTGTGCAAAGAGGGGAGAAAGAGCCCGAAGGACCTTAAGCCTGAGGCTGAGACAAAGGACCCGCTGGACTATGGACTTGAGGGAATTGCACTCTGTGGAGCTGGAAACGCGATCCCGCAGGACAGGGGAGACACGGGGAAACAGCAGCACTAATCCCAGTCCCCCCAAGTTTCCTCCCATCCTTTGCCCCTCGCACCGGGCAGCAGGAAGGGCGGAAAGGAGCCAAAGCGACGGAGCCGGAGCTTACCTGTGCACTTCCTTTTGAAGGTTTCATAGTCTACCCCTTGGTCTCCAGGGACGATTGTAGAGCCATTGTACTTAAACGTCACCCTTCGGGGAGGGAAAAGAGAAGGGGAATAACGCAGTTAAAAGTCACCTTTCGGGACGGGGGAAAGGCAAGGGGAATAACGCATTTAAAAGCCACCCTTTGGAATGGGGGAAGGGAAGGCGAAGAATACACTGAACAGCCACAGTCTTGAGGAAGGGAAAGGAGGAGATGGGGAAGAATAGACTGAAAAAACCCATCCTTTAGGAAGGGGGAAGGAGGAGAAGGAGGTAAGGTCTGTAGCAGTCCCCTTGTAGGGAGCGGGCAGAGAGGACGGGGGATCCCAGCGCACCGCTGCCCGTCCGGGAGGATGCCGGGGGCCACCTACCAGTTCACCTCGGTGGCATCGTCCCTGACGAGGTTGTACGCCTCCCTGCACGCCTCCTTGTCGATTTTGGTGGCCATGGGGGCGAAGGGGAGGGGGGCAGCGCGGAGCGGCGCTGAGCTGGGGGGGCCGCGGCCGCCG
>VXBT01006991.1:262116-285496 GCA_013400235.1 Oriolus oriolus | reverse complement strand
GGGGAACCATCCCGGCCCCGGCCCTGCGGGCGGCCCGGGCCCCGAGCGGCGGCTCTGCGGTGACTTTGGGCGGTGACAGCCGCTGCCGGGCCAGGTGTGCGCGGGCGCTGGGCCCGGCTGTGTGTCCGTCTGTGTGCGTCTGTGTGTCTGTGTGAGCTTGTCCGTGTCTGTGTGAGCGTGTCCGTGTCCGTGTGCGAGTGGCTCGCTCCGTTCCAATGCAGCGATCTCCCCCTGCCGGGCTCCCAGCGCTGCCCGGGAACACTCCCGCATCTCTGCGATTCCCTGCGCTCCGGGCAGATGCGGGCTGAGGGGCAAAGGCTGCCTGTAAGGCTGAGCTTCAGTCCCACAGAAATAGAGACAGGTCTCTGCTTTGCAGAACTCGGCTGGAAATAAACAGCACCAGGTGATGTCGTGCCCAAAGACTGGAGTTTTACAAACCAGTCCTTAGACATTTCAGTGGGTTTCCACCCAAAGCCCGTGGGGCTGGGTTTGCAAATTCAATAAAAACTACAGTCCATGATAAAAAGTATCACATTTTGTTTCTTTTAAAGTTTGCAGGGGATGATCATTGCTTGTTTCACATCAGTGTTGTCCATGTGAAGGCTGAGCAGTAGGAGCCTCATTACCACACGGTCACTGAGTGCTGTCAGATATCTCGAGGGACAGGATCTCCAGAGCGATCACTGACTGCCAGGGCCCCTTCACTGCCACGCAGCCCCAGTCCTGCACGCTGCTCCTTCCAGCTGCATCCCCGTTCCTGGATGACGTGAGGCTCCCGGAGCTCCGGGGCCCAGCACGGGCATTGCTGCAGTGCATCTCTGATTCGATGAGGTCATAGGGAACAGGGAAATATTTCTGAAGTCGGTACGAGTGCAGGACACCGGGTGAATCACACTCGGTATCTGTAGGCTGCAGGCTCCAGACGATAATATAATCACAGATTAATAGTTCTGGATTTATATTGATTTTCTTTCGGAACTGCTTTTAGGAACACTTTCCTTTTTCCAAAGCCTCTGTGCTGACCATTATCTGTTCATAAATGTATTTTTTTGTAGTCTGCATTTATCATCCATTGGCACTTGCTGCTGTTTATACCTGTAACACTGCTGCTTGTCCTTGTCCTTGTCCCTTCAATCCCTGATCCTCAGCTCCTGATGTTTCCTAGGGCAGAGGTGGGTGACTCCAATGTCGTCCCCTTAGGAGGGGAGAACCTGATCCTTGTGCAGGTCTCTGTGACCCAGTGGCTGGAGCATTTGAGTTCTGTTAATCAGGGACTTCATGCCTCACACTTTTCAGTGCTAGATCTAAACATCAGAAATGCACATCTTCCTTGTGGGACCAAAGCTCTTCTCTTTGCTTCTCTTCCTTGTCTTTCACACTTTTTCATGGATTTCTTTTTTTTAATGCATGGAGGGATAAGTATTGTGCTCAGTTTCATGTGGCTGTAACTGGAGTGAGGATATTACCTACTTTTCTAACTTTGGTAAGCTCTGATTTGGTTTTCTTATGGCAATTCTGAGACCTCCAGAACACAGGGCTTTTCATCCCATCAGGAAGATGTCACTGGCCTGGCAGAAATGCCTGTCATTGTCACAGCAGTCCTTGGAGAGGAAGCACAAGAGAAAGTGAGGACTTACAGACCTCTTCATAAAAACATCTCCAGCAGGCATGAAGTCCTGGGAATCTGGACTGACCTTCAGCTGTCTAGACTGTACCATGAGGTTCAGGAAGGGTCTCAGAACACCTGGAGGGAGCTGAGCAAACAGGATGGCTCTGCACAGCCATGGGCCCCCAGGAGCATTATCTTGATTCTGAAATACACCCCTGCAAATGCCTTGTTCCTGTGGCTCTTCGCCATCTTCCCCTCTTTTTGCTTTCTTTCTGATATTTCTCTTTGTCTATCCCCAATCCTGCTTCTCCATCCCTGTCTTTCCTGTGCAGGAGCAGAGAAGGGAATGGAGAGAACAATGCTCTCTTTCAGGAAGAGGCTGCTCTGAATTTTCAGGTCACGGTTAGCATTGGGGTTTTCAGTTTCAGATCACAGTTAGCACTGGGGCTGGCAGCAAAGTGGGATTTCACTCAGACAGTCAAAGGTCTTCATCCAGGTCCTCATGGTCACAAGGGCTACAGGAGAGACCAAAGCTGGCAAAACCACTTCCCATCTCCAGACCCAATAATCAGTAGATCAATAGAAGCCCATCATCCCCTCTGGTCTCCTGGGGTGTCCAAGGACCTGGCTGGATGCTGCTGCCCCAGCACTGGAGCCATTGCCTGCAGCGGAGGGCGGCTGAGGCCGGGGCAGGTGGAGGTGCTGGCACCAGGCAGCCGTGGCACCCTGCCCTGGTGTCACACGCCTTGCACATCATCCTCTGCCAGCGACGGCAGCCCCGTCACCCCCTGGGACACGTGTCCTTGGTGAGAGCAGATGGAGCCTGCACACACACACAGCCTTCTGCTGTCCTGGCAGTAAGCTCTGCAGGATACCCAGGACCGCTGGGTTAGCAAAGGACTTTGTCCCTTGCAGTGCTGTGGGGGGACCATTGCACTGAAACTGGACCCGGTGGGTCTGCGTAGTGTCTTTGCTTCTGACTTCCCCCTTGAGGCAGGAAACGTTCAGCATGCTGCTCATCGAGGGGGTTTGATTAATTTTAAGCCTCCTGGGCCGTAATGAATGAGGGAAAGTCCCACATAAGAAGGGAAAGCCCCTCTGGGGAGGTGCATTTTCGAGGTCAGGTAGTGTCACGCCAGGTAAGCAAGAGGAGATGGTGATGGGGTTTCTGGCCGCTCCTCCCGCACCCACTGCACAGTTTATCACCGCTGTACAAACAAAACACACCGCGTTCCCTGCAGCCAGTGCCCCTGGCACGGGTACCCGTGTCCGCCTCGCCTCAGGCCCTGCCAGCACCATCCCTGACCCGATCTATGGCAGAAACAGCCCCGAGGGGTCCTGTCCGTGCATCCCCCGGTCTGGGGGAGGGAACAGGGAACGGCCCCGAGCTGCCGGGATGTGCTGCCCGTGCATTCCCGGCCCGGGGCAGGGAACAGCCCCGATGGGTCCTGTCCGTGCATTCCCGGCCCTGAGCAGGGAACAGCCCCGATGGGTCCTGCCCGTGCATCCCCGGCCCGGAGCTCGTTCTCTCCCGCGGGGGGATCCCCGCCCGGCCCCGCCCCGGAGCCTCCCCCGCTGCTGCCGGTCCCGCTCCGGTCCCGCCCCGCTCGGGTCCCGCCCCGCCCGCATTTCCTGCCCCGGGCTCGGGGCTCGGGGCGGCTGCAGCCTCCAGGAATTTGTCACCGCTTTGTTTTCCCCGCTTTTTCCCGCCCGGATTTTCCCCCAGCGGCCGATGTAGCCGCCGGCGCGGGGCCGGGGCCGGTCGGTCACCGCGGCCGGGGGGCTCCGGCCGGCCCCGGGCAGCGCTCGGCGCTCCCCCGGGAACCAGCGCTGAGTCCGGAGCGGCCGCCGGTACCGGCGCTGGGCTGGGCTGTGCCCAACTTGTTGACACAACCGACCTTTGACAACACCGGGGAACAGCACCGAGGAGGGGGAAATAATATTTTTTAACTCGGACATTTCCAAGGTGCAGATCAGCACGTGCCGGTCGGGGAATTGCGCTCCCTGTTCAGCACAAGATGCGTGAGAGCGGTCAGGAGGGGCTGGCGAGCTGCTGAACATCTTCCTGTGCCTTTGTTGCAGAAGCGCTGCGGATCGGGCGGTCATGGAGGGAACCCGGCAGAGCAGGATCTGCCGCCCGCACAAGATCAGTGAATCCTCAAAGGTTCGTACGATTTGTGTTGCCTACCCCCAAAAAATATCCCGCTACAGAAACAACGAGGGTGGTGGGGGTAGAGGGTCTCCTTTGGGTGGGCTGCTTTGTGGGAATGTGAATGTTCTGAGCTTTTAAGAAGAGGTATGGAAATGGTGGTTTACCTGCTCAAGTATTCTTAGTAGAAGTTGCTGCCTGGTGATTAAGGGAAAAAATAGGAAAAGCAGCAGCAAATGGGCATCTGCTCATCGTGACTCATAACTTAGAAACCCACATCATTGCAGCGCAGTAGTTTCTCTATACTAAAAATTCAGTCATTAAATGTGATGTGTTTATTTTTTGTACTGATCCATCTCGTAAAATCCCAGCTCGTTACAGAAGCAAAGCTGGGATTACTCTTTAGATTCAGCCTCGGTTTTGTACAAGATGTGAGTTTTGATCCTGCCAACTGTGGTTAGCCCAGAGAACTCACAGAACCTGAGTTGCTCTCTTAGGTTTGTGTGGTTAATTTTCTTTGTATCAAAGCTCTGTCTGCACACATACATTGTTTTTATTTGTGAATTCACGGAAATGCATCTCAGGCAGCTCTTTGTGCACGTCCTCAGGATCATTTATAAGACGTTAATATCAGCTGTAATTATTATGTTCACTTTGTTTCATGCCAGTGCAAGCTGCTTTTGTGTTGTAGTTACAGGAATTGCAGAACAGGTACCTTGTAATACCAGAAAAAAAGCTGGAAAAGAGAAACTTTTCAGTGCCTTCATCTGTCTTACCAAAGTTGAATGAGCCAGGTCTCATTTTCTTTTGCACCACTGATGAACAGCAGTACTGCATTAACAGTCTGAGAGAAATTAGATCTTTGAATCCAAGACAAGCTGAAATTCTGCTCTAACACAATTGATGAAAGATAAATGGGACTAATTTTTAAATGCATCCCTACCAATATAATCTTTCCCTCAGTGCTGATCCTGTCTGCCACTTAAATGGTTTAGTCTGAATGTAATGATAATTAATCACATTAAAAATTAATTAACTTGACAGCATTGTTTTATTTGCTTGCTTAGGCAGCAGCTGTCACTATCTGTTAAACTTAGAATTACTGGATAATGCTGAGGCTGTTCTACAGAATATAAATAGCTTGAGAAAGATGAAGTTCAGTGTGAAATTAGTCTTGGTTTTGAAATGCGCAGCTCTCAGCTCCTGTATCTTGCTCCCTGACCAAATGAACTTGCCAAGTGGCTGAAAATATGTCGCTGTATTCCGGGAGCCTCCAGTGCTGTGTGGAATGGGTTCATGCCTGATTTCCTGGAGGAGCAGCAGTTCCACATGGCAACAAGGATTTCAGGAGTGCGAGTTGCCAGGCGTGTTTGCAGGCAGGATTACGCTGCTGACTCAACACCCAGCTCAGCAGAGAGGGATCTCTGGCAAATCTTATATTCCGGCGTAATCTTGTTACGCGTGATGGTGGTATTAGGGAATATCAGAGAGAAATGATCGGCCAGCTCCCAGGGATGAGAGCGAGGATGGGTTTGGTTCAGTCCAAGGGTTTGGTTCAGTCCAAGCATTTGGTTCAGTCCTATCCCCCGTGAGTCAGATTCAGGAGAGGGTGCTGCAAGTTGTTATTTCTTGTCTGTTCATCTGCCACCATCAACTACCCTTGATTTTAGCTGCCTCAAAAGTGTGGTTTATGCTTTGCCATATTTATTCTTCTCCCCCTCTTTTCCACCCCCTGGTTTCTGCTTAGCCTCCTGTACAATATCAGCTTTTCCTAACCTCAGGAAAATGCAGATAAAAAGCTTTACAGTCCTTAAAACCCTTTTTTTTTTTCCTGTTACAGATCTTGGGCAGTTTTATTCCTCAGTGGAAGCTACTTTGTTGTCTATGCCACAGATGTGTTTTTAAGTTCAGAGGTGTGATGAGTATAAGGCAAATTAAAGAGTTTTGACCCAGAAACCTTTTAATTATTGAAGCCTCTTCCCTTAGATTGGTTTAACTGTGCACACTTGAGCGTTCAGAGCTATTCCAACAGCAGGATTTTTGGCAGCTTGGGCTCCATTGTTTAGAAAAGAACATAAGGAAATCAGGAGAATCTGCTGGGATGTCACGCTAAGAGCAGCACATTTGGTTGTTAATTTGGGTCTCAAAAAGCCCCCTTGGCTCTAAGAATCAAACCTTTTCCATCCAGGTGGGTAGAGGGGGTCCCATCGTGGTTTAACCAACCCAGTAATGGCTTTTCCAGACTGCTGTGGGCATGTGCTCTCTGCATGGGAAGCCAAGAGAGCCACAGGTCATCAGGATTTCTAGGAGAAACAGCAGTTTGGTGGTGCAGGGAAGGGGGAGTGCCTGGGAGGTTTGAAGAGACCTCAGGTCACCTGTGTGACCTTTTCAGGTGTCACCTCTGGGGATGCAGCCTGGGGGTTTAGGACTGGGCAAGACCCGGAGAGCCAGGACTGTTCAGAGCTGACTTAGGTAGGATACAAGGATGTGCTTCCATTCCACCCCTTTTCACTTCTCTCACAAGTTCTTACAGGCTCGGCCTGGTTTGGATTTGGTAATTAAAGTACTTGGTATTACCTTAACCTTTTATTAAGAGACATCATAAGGTAGCTGACGGTGCCATCACACATTTAATTCCTCCAGAGGGTGGTCCTGAAACTTCACTTGACATTCTGGAGTGACCAGCAGTGTTCAGTTTGTGTTCTGCAGGACGTTTGAGGGGTAACAAAACGTTTCCATCTTGGCTCATCTGAAAGCTGGTGATGTGAGTCTGTGAGAAAAGAGGCAAATGCTGGTCGCCTCAAAAGCTCGGTGACACATCCAGAGCTGGTGGTTGGAATATGTGGACCAGAGACATCCCAGAAGGGCACTTAATGGATGTGTCCTGAGGGCATTTTCCCTTTTCTTTAAAAGAAAAAATATCTGGTTGTATTCATGGAAAACAAAACCTACCTCAGCTTCTGGAAGCGAGGAGAAGCCTTGTGGGAATTGGTTATCCACATGTGTGGCTTTGCACATAAATAAACAGCTATTACTTCTGAGTGCAGTGTGTGTGCCTGGAATAATGTGGAAAGAGAGAGAGGGATTTTACCCTAACAAGCTTAGAAATGCAGAGTTCTGGAAAGATTTAAGAGGGGGTAGCTGTCAAGCAAGCTGTAACCCAAACAATACATGGGCTGAATGAAAATTCAGAGTGCTGCTGCGTGTGTGTCTCCCACTCCAAATGCTCTGTGAGTAGCTTAGCTGGGAGAACTCTGTAAGGAGTCATTTGGGGGACAAGGAAGAAAGGAAATGTCAGCAAGATGTCTCCGAGACAATGAGTGGAAGAGTTTCAGAAAATTGTGCCTGTATAACTCATCAGGGAGGGGGTTTCAATGCAGCATTGTGGGGGAGGGAGAAGTAAATTATAAAAAATGGGGAGTAGGAAGCAGTAAAAGCCTCCATAGGCCTTTCAAAGTGAAGGTGAGGAGCTCGGGCTCGTACTGTGTCACTTGCCAACTATTTCATGTCAGAATTCATTACAAATGTGAATGTGCAGCACAAAAGAGCTGTCTCTGGCTTATGTATGACTGCACTTCGTGGGAAAACACACGTTCCACTCTGGAGCTGACATTGGTGGAGGTGCCGCCTGCCTGATGCCGTTTGTGTTTTCCAGGTGTACAGGTGGGATGACCACTCCAGTCTGGTTCTGCAGAGCCTGAACGAGCAGAGGCACCGAGGCCTCTTCTGTGACATTGTGCTGGTGGTGGATGAGCAGAGAGTCCCGGCCCACCGGAACCTCCTCGCCGTGTGCAGCGACTACTTCAACTCCATGTTCACCATCGGCATGAGGGAGGCCCACCAGAAGGAGGTGGAGCTTTTCGGAGCCTCCTACATTGGTCTCAAGGCCGTGGTGGATTTCCTGTATGGCAGCGAGCTGTCTCTGGACGGAGGGAACATCGACTACGTGCTCGAGACGGCTCACCTGCTGCAGATCTGGAAGGTGGTGGACTTCTGCTGCGAGTACCTGGAGAACGAAGTCAGCGAGGAGAACTACCTGTACCTGCAGGAGCTGGCCTCCATCTACAACCTGAAGCGCCTTGACTCCTACATCGACTCGTTCATCCTGCAGAACTTCGGCACGCTGTCCTTCACCCCGGACTTCCTGCAGAACATTTCCTTGCAGAAGCTGTGCCAGTACCTGGACAGCAGCGATGTGCAGCAGGAGTGCGAGCACGACCTGCTGCAGGCCGCCCTGCAGTGGCTCACGCAGTACCCGGAGCGGGAGAACGAGGCTTACCAGGTGCTGGACAACATCCACTTCCCCTTGATCCCCAAGAGCGACCTCCTGCATCGAGTGAAGCCCGCCGTGTGCTCGCTGCTGCCCAAGGAAGCCAACTGCGAGGGCTTCATCGAGGAGGCGGTGAACTACCACAACAACGTGACGGCGCAGCCGGTGCTGCAGACCAAGCGCACGGCCCTGCGCACCTGCGAGGAGCGGCTGCTCTTCGTGGGCGGGGAGGTGTCGGAGCGCTGCCTGGAGCTCTGTGATGACACCTGCTTCCTGGACACCAGGAAGGGACAGTGGGTGGCAGAAACCCCCCTGCCAGCCCGGCGGAGTCACCACTGTGTCGCGGTCTTGGGAGGCTTCATCTTCATAGCCGGGGGCAGCTTTTCACGGGACAATGGAGGGGATGCGGCGTCAAATCTCCTATATAGGTATGATCCCCGCTGTAACCAGTGGATAAAGGTGAGACTTAAGCTGTATTACTTCTCTGTTCGAAGTCCTTAATGTTTAGAGTGTTTTCTCCTTTTTGGTGGAAGGACAGGGCTCGTTAGAATAGTCAACATGGCAGCACTTCAAATGGAAGGTTGAGTTAGTCAAGTCGAAGCAGCTGCTCGAGTCCTTTGTGGGAATGCTTAAATTACACAACGAGCAAAAGCGTTTGGGGCAGATATTCAGCTTCACTTGGGATTTGGGCATCTCATCTGTAAAATTTCTGATCAGCATCCACCTGCAACTCTTTATATTACTTCTGGGATTAGTGCTGGAATGGACTTAGAGGTGGTTGCTTTGTTCATCTTCCTCAAGCAGTAGTACATATAAATCAAAAACGGGTGTGATGTAAAAAGGAAACTTCTCTGACAATTGTCAAATGTCTCGGTGCTAAATGTCCCTTAGAACAAGCTCTTCACGCCCAGCCCTGCCCCGAAACCCTGTGGCCGTGCAGGTTCCTGTATCAGCCACTTGTTCCTATATGAACCAGTTATGGTTCCTATATGGACCTGTTATGGTTCCTATATGGACCTGTTCTGGTTTCCATATGAACCAATCATGATTCCTCTATGAATCAGTCATCCTGGATGGTTCAGTTGTGGTTTTCAGTGACTCCCATATATGTTTCTTGAAGTGGCTGAGAAGGAGGCCCATGTAACACAAACATTTATACAGCAACCTGTCTCTTAAATGCTTCCTGTTGTCCTCTTGCTTGAAAATGGATGCTACTGCAGAAAAACAGAAGTGTTTTGTGAATATAATGGCCAAAACCAGCATCTCTCCTTACCAAATAAAAGGGAAGGAGCAACTGCCCCATCCTCAGACACGAATAGCCCTTAAGTCCCTTGCTTACCAGACACTGGAAGATGTTGTCAGCAGGTTGTTTTCTTTGCCAGGTTGCCTCCATGAGACAGCGACGAGTCGATTTCTACCTGGGAGCGATCACTGACATGCTGGTGGCTGTCGGTGGCAGGAATGAAAACGGGGCCCTGTCTTCAGCTGAGACCTACAGCCCTCAGAAGGACTCCTGGACCTACATAGCAGGGCTGCCCAGGTAACTGAGCTGTTTGGAAAGTTCCCCTGTGTTTGGAGAGGGGCAGTAAAGGAAGCTTGGGTGACTGTAGCTGATGAATGGGATCCCAGGAAGGGAGGGAAGGGGATGTAAAACCAACGTGGCATCAGCCATAACAAACCATAGCAGCATTTGGGATCTGAGCAGGCAGCATGCCTTGAGTCAGCGAGGCTTTCATTTTCATCCCAAGGTGCATCTGGAGGATGGGAGGGAGAGCTCTGATCATTTCATTCTGCAACTCTTAAAAAGCTTTTCCTGAGGCCACTTGGAGTGGAATATTTTCAGAAGCACTTTTCACATCTTGATCAAAGGGGTTTATCATTTCTTTGGCCTTACTTTGTCACCTTGGCGTGATGATTTTCCTCACAGGGTGTTTCTCCATGTTTGGCTGCTCAGGTTGGCTGTTGCAGTTAAACACATTTACCTGTATCGGAAATACAGAACCCTGGCACACGTGAGCTCTGTCTCTCTCTCTGTCTGAGTTAAAACTTGGCTGTTCCGCTTTTGAGAAGTTTAAGCCCTGCAGCTCTTGTGGTAACAGACAGGACATTGCTGTGTCCTGAAACAACGTCAGAGCAGTTGTAAGGACAGCAAAGGACAGCACAACAGTGTTTCATGTGCAAACAGTGACTCAGGTCTAGCGGTGTTTCACGTCTGTGGGAATCACAGGGATGTGGGCTGTATGGATGGTGTTCCCAAGATGTCTGAAACCTCAGCAGCAGTGCTCGCTCTCCTGGTGGCATCACAGACCAGGTTCCTGCAGTTTGGTGTGAGAGTTCAGGGTTTTTCCCTGTTCCCTGAGCTGCCGAGCTGCAGAGCCAGAGGCAGCCAGTGAAGGCACAGAAGCCTGTTGCCCAGTTCTATTTTGGGCAGGTGCTGCAGTGCAAGGCTGATCCAGGCTAACAGCTGGGCTCGAGTGCTCTTCACAAGCAGGATGCTTTTTTATTTCTGCTCACATAGGCAGATCCAGCAGTTGGGGCTAAACACCACAGTCCTTCCTGGGAAGCTGTGTAAGAGAGTATCTTCAGGTCCTAAATCCTTCTGTTAGCTGGGGTCACCTGTGAGATGTTTCCTCTGTGGATATGTTTACTCATAAATGATCCCTGGGACGTTTGCACAGTTGGCTTAATCCACCCAGTCTCTCTAAAATGGGGCAGTTCGTCTGCATATTCCAACTGCTGCCTGTGTGCTGGCTTTGGGAATTCTGCAGCTGCAGCATTTAAAGTGAACTTTGTCTTGTGGGGGTTAATTTTTATCAGATTGCCTGGCTGGTCTGCTTGGACTAAAAAGTCCCCCTTAGGGGACAGGCCCCTCTTACACTGCAGGGACTTGGATAAGTTATTCCTGCATCCAAAATAAATGATTCTGCATCCTCTCTTCCTGTTGCTCTGTCCTTGTGTCAGCTCAGGTGTGTGGTGAACTAGACAGTTTCCCACTTTTCCATGCAGCTGCTGTTTTGTAGGTTTATATGTCTTTAGTGAGATCTTGGTGGACACCTGGCACCTTTGGATTTTCTGTCTTTTCAGCCCATTTTTTTTTCCATTTGTGTCTGGGCAGCGACTTGCCTGCAACAACTGCTTTTTCTGCACAGAAGGATTAAGGCAAAAAGAACTTTATGCAGGTTGCAAAAGGCCAAACTCAGAGGTGAGCAACAGGAACCTTTCTGACACTCGGCCACTGCTTGAGCTGGGCGAGGAGTGACTGTGGCAGATTTGGGGCTGCTGAAAAGGGGCTGGGCAGCCCTTCCCTGAGGTACTTCAGGGAGAGCTCTTGGAGTGAGTCCAGAGGAGGCCAAGATGATCAGAGGGATGGAGCTCCTCTCTTGTGAGGAAAGGCTGAGAGAATTGGGATTGTTCAGTCTGGAAAAGAGAAGCTTCTGGGTGCCCTAATTGTGGCCTTCCAGTGCCTGAAAGGAGCCTGCAGCAAAGATGGAGAGAGACTTTACAAGGGCCTGAAGTGCCAGGAGAAGGGGGAATGGCTTCCCATGGGCACAGGGCAGATATTAGAAAAAAATTCTTTGCTGTGAGATGGTGAGGCCATGGCACAGGCTGCCCAGGGAAGCTGTGGCTGCTCCATCCCTGTGAGTCTGTGATTTACTGACAGTGGAGGAAGGATGAGAGAGGATTCTGTGATCTATTCAAGACTAAAAGCATTCTAGCCACAGTTCTTTCTGTCTGCTCCAGTCTTCCCTTCAACACACTCCTCTTCTGATCTCTGTTTTCCTCTTCACCACATGCTTTTGTTCCTCAAACAGATTTAAGTTCCTGTTTCAGCCAAATAACATCTCCCCCAGCCCTATTCTAGCAGCAAGACTTTTCACGTGGAGGAAACCAGAAGCTCCAGTCCTCTGCTTCCTGACTGCCTGATCAGGCAATGTATCCCAACAAAACTGCCTCTTTCCCCGTGTTTTTCTGTCTTCTTCCCTCCGAAGAGAACATGTGCAGGTGTTTTGGGTGCATGACCACCAGAAGCAGGCTTCGTGCTGCTGCCCTGGTGCCATTCCTGACTGCTCCAAGCCAGCAACTGCCTGGAATCCTGTTCCCTGGAGTGACAAGCACGTGTTGAGGTCATTGTGGGGTGTGGGCTTGTGTTGTTCCACTCGATCTGCGCGGGGTGGGACGCTCAGAGGTTGTTTGTTAAAGCTTCTAAGCCGAACATGCAGAAAATGGGTTTGTTTTGTTGCTTCCCAAGGGTTAGAGCTTGCCACGTGTGTGGAGATTTGTAGGGGAAAGGCAGTGGTTGTGTCCTTGAGCACACAGGCCAGCCCCAAACCCCGTGCCCACGTTGCTGTTCTCAGTCTCACTCCTCTAAGGAAGAGCTTTACAAGCTCTTCTTTATCTCCTCTTATCCCTGTCTCCTTCCCACCCTATATGGTCAAAACAACACGTTGTTTTCCCTAAGCACTCTCTTGGAAGGAGCTGAGCTGTTTTGACTGAACTCATGCTGTCTTGGTGGAGAAGAAAACAGCCTCTCGGGGCAGATGTTTAATGGGGAAAACGTCAGCCGAGTTGTCTAAAGGGTGGACCTGGTCCAAGCCTGCTACAAGGGAATTCATTTTGCCTGACGCTCATTAGGGTCCTTGGTTGTGGGATACCTTTCCCTTTCTTCAGAGAGGTCCTATATTTTTCCCCCTTTTCCCAGGCTCTCTGGGAGCAGTTTCTGTCATAGTTTCTAGCCCGGCAGGGAGCAGCGGTGGCTGACGAGCTTGGCAGAGCAGGAGGTGGAGCAGTGCGTTCTCATTCTGAACAGAGCATGAAAAGGTCTGCTGCAGACAGCAGCGAAATTAATTGAGTGGCCGTAGGTTAAAGTTTGGCAGAACAACTGAAAGCTGTTGTGTGAGGAGCTGCGTTGGAACAGGTTGGGGAGTGATGGTATCTGCTCTGCCCGTTGGGTCATGAACGAGCTCGCAGGGCTACAACAGGTGGACACCGACACTCGGAGCAACCACGGCTCACCTGGACTTTGGTTGGAGTAGGGGATTCCCAAAGCTTTGTTGAGTTAGGTGTTCTGTCTCAGACAGTAAATGGTAGGTTTTCTAGCATGTGAATGGTGTTACTGGGTCAGGAACTAATTTTTCAGCACTGTATCCGGGTTAAGGCATTCAAAATCGGCGCCAGGCTCCAGCAGATGTTAAAATCAAATGTCCTTTTTCTTAATGCCTTTGCTTTTTTCTGGCCACTCTTGCAGATAACACTGCCAAAATGCTCAGTGCTTTCTGTTGGAGGATATCTGGACCCACTGTATTGATGTGCCTGTTCTGTTGCACATTTAGAAACGCCTCTCTGTCAACCACAGGGCTTGCAGAAAGGATTTCTATTGATTGGTTTCAATTTACGCATCTATTTCATGCGGTTCCTATGAAAGTGATGCTATTCAGGATGAGCTTTCAGAAGTCAGGCAAAGTGAAACACCTCTGGTGCATTTCAGTGGGTAACTGTGCTATACTGGGCAATAACGAATTAATGGTCGACTTGGTGCTTCAGATCTGATTGTTTCTCTCAAACCACTGTGGCAGCTGTTGCTGTTCCCTGGACACAGCCAGTGACTGAGGCAAAAGAACCAGATCAGTGCTTTTTCTGCAGCTGCCTGTGCTGGGCTGCATGCCTGTGCTTGAGAGACAGTGGCTATTGCTTGCTTACCTGTACAGAATTCCTGAGTAGGAGAACATTTAACCTTCTTCTCCAAAGGCCACGCAAGTTTTTATTAACTTAGAGTCATTTTTTTCCCTGAGTGGTGAATGCGGTGTGATTGCCATCAGCAGGGCAATAACGCCGGGCTCTGGGGTGGATTCAGTGTCCTCACATTGTCCTCCTTCTGCCTCCTCAAAACCCCCTGGTACGGCACAGCCTCCAGGCAGCTTGGTGGTTACACGTGGGTTTAAAGTCTGCTGCAGTCTGGAATGACCTGAACTCAAGCTGTCCATCCCATCCCCAGGCTGACCATATTTAAACCCATTCCTGTGTATGTAGAGAAACACAGGCTCTGACGAGCAGCCCAGGAGCCACTGGAGATGGAGAGTCCTGGTTCTTGTCTGGAAGAGACCTCGAACAAGGTGGAGCAGCATCTCTGGGCACTTCACCCGCCGAGGTGTCTCTGTCAGGGGTGAAAGCCAGGGGTGCATGTGTTCAAGGCACACCATGTCCAACAGAAGCACTGAGCCTGAATTAACTGCTTCCACCATGAGGCAGATTGAGAGCTGTGTAAATTTTGAGTTGCCTTTTTGGATAAAGTCCATAACCATACCAAAGTCCTCTCCTTTTTTCTTCCTGTCTTTTCCCTGAGAGGCCAAGAAGCAGAACAGCTGTGAAGTCACCTCTGCAAGATCTCCAGGGCTGGTGCTCTGGTAGTTGAACAGACTGTCCTGGTCACTCAGTACTGTCAGCCCAAGCGTGTCAGGGATTTTTCTGTTTCTTGTAGCAGGAACCTATTAAAATATCTGATTCAGACAGGGATCAGAGGTTTCGGTACACATCTAGAATAATAACCACCTTTTAGCTTGTCTCAGAAGTGTTGTGCTTTCAGGGTAAATGTGGGGTTTCTTTTCTAGTCCATCTTTTCCCTTGGCACAGAAATGCTGGCACTCAGGTGTGTAGAAGATGTTACGATACCATTTGTGCGGCTCAGAGAAACCATTACCCTGCGAAATAAAAACAGCTCAAGGTTCTCTCCAGACGGAGTTCCAGCGTGTTCAGGCACGGTTCAAAGGCTAAAGCAATGCTAGCAGAGCTTTGTCTGCCGTGGAGGTTGCGTTGTCTCGAGTGCCTGACTACAAAGGATGGTGGTAGAGGCTCGTGAGTGCAGCGTGATGAGTACATTGCTCTGTGCCCTGTGGCCACTGAATCGTTCGGGCTCCTTGGGAGAGCCAATTTGCTGTGGCTGGTGCTACACCTTTTGACACCCCAACTCCCCCAAAAGAGGAAAAAAAGACATGCAGGAACAATATGTTCAAAGCAGCTGATGCTGTTCATCACCTTGGCCGTCCACTTCTGAGAGCTCAAAGGGGTTTGGTCAGGAATAGCCTCCTGTGAAGTTAAGAACAGCCTGGAGATTTAGGTTTGTAGTGGCTTTATTTTAGACAATCAGAGGGGGTTTCTTTCTGCCCTGTGGATGCAGTGTGCTTGGTGTTGCTTCTACCATCTCATTTCATCACACTGTGATCTGTGATGGATTGGGCTCTGTTGCCTTGTCTTGAGGTGACCAAAGGAGTTCCCACCTGTAGGGCAGTGGTGGCAGAGCAGACAGATGGCTCATGAAAAGGACACTGCCTGTGTTATGACTGCAGATGAACCGGGCTGAGAGCACCCATGGGTAAGAAACATGACCCGTGATCCTGAAGCTGTGCAAGGGCAAGGCAGCAGCAGTTTTCTTCTTGGTTTCTCTTGGTTAATGCCTACTGTTAAGTCTGAGAGGTATCATGATTATTTCCCCTTTCTGTCACAGAAGCCCTTAGTGAGATGTGGATTTTTTCCCTCTCTGGTCCTCTCAGACTGATGCAGGCCAAGCACTCACTGGAGCAGGAAAATGGGAGTGAAGGTCATGCCAGTAGAGCAGGATGGGTTATTTCTGTTGTGTGACACACTCTAGAGGATGCATTAAAAAGTGATTGCCATACCTTAGTGCTTTGTAGTGACCAGCTATGGAAAGGATGATTTAAAAGTGTTTGTCAGGCCCTGCAGTCTGCAGTGCAGGGTGAGGCCCTGTGAATGACAGGAGTTACTGGGTAACCACGGGATTAGGGATTCTTCTGCCTTTAGTTACTGTTTGTTTGCTTCTTTAGAACAGTCTCTGCTGAATGCTTGTGTGTCTTGATAAAATCCGTAAGGACTGTTCCTGTTTGCCTGCCCCAGGTTCACCTACGGCCACGCTGGCACAGTCTACAAGGAATTCGTGTACATTTCGGGGGGCCACGATTACCAGATCGGCCCCTACAGAAAGAACCTGCTGTGCTACGATTACCGCACGGATGTGTGGGAGGAGAAGAGGCCCATGATCACTGCCAGGGGGTGGCACAGCATGTGCACCTTGCAGGACAACATCTACTCCATCGGCGGCAGCGACGACAACATCGAAACCATGGCTCGCTTTGACATCCTCAGCGTGGAGTCCTACAGCCCCCAGTGCAACCAGTGGACCAGAGTGGCCCCTCTGCTGCAAGCCAACAGCGAGTCGGGGGTGGCAGTTTGGGAAGGCAAGATTTACATCCTCGGAGGCTACAGCTGGGAGGAAGCTGTCTTCTCCAAAACAGTCCAGGTCTATGATAAGGAGAAAAATAAGTGGTGCAAAGGGACGGACCTGCCCAAAGCGATTGCCGGAGTGTCCGCGTGTGTCTGTGCCCTGAAACCCAAAACAGAGGACAAAAAGAAAAAGACAAAAACAAAAAAACATCAAGATCGAGGAAGATGACCACTCCTGGATAGCCACCCTTGGGTGGTGGACTCCGAAAGGACTTTGTGTTTAGACATTTCCATCTAACCTTTATTCCTTTTCTTTTTAAATGGGGTAGGGAGGGCATCTTCTGAAGCCTCGGAAAACGTACATTTGAATGTGGTTTTTGGATTAAACTCATGTTTAAGGTAAAAACAACAAAAGAAACCAAAAACTCCCCCTCTTGCTATACAAAGGGTGATGTGGCCAGAACGGTGCTGCTGCTCTCCTGAATGTTAAGGCTTAGGCTTTTCCTTCTGTGGTTCATGGCATTTCCACATACATCGTATTATATTGACGTTTTAAGGAAGTTTTTAAAAACAACTTTTATACTTTTTTATACCACATTTTGCTAACTCAGTCTCTCGTTTGCCATATGTTACGTTGTTGACTACAGAAGCTGCTGCTCCGTGCTTGTGACCCCGCTGTTGGCGTCAGGAACTCCTCGTTTGATGATCTTTGGTCTCCATGTGGCTTGGCCAGGACATGGTGCAGCTGTTGGAGCAGCACTGGCATTCCCAGCATTGTCAGGCAGTCAGCTGGAATTGGGCCTATTGTCACAATTCCAGCTTCCCCAGAGCCCAGCTCGCCAGACATGCTCATAAACACGCTTTATTTCAGTGACTGGTGATCTGCTGAGTGGATTTCAAGGGCTTTGGTTTAAAGTTCAGCTGCTGATCATTGCTGTTATTTTTTCCTCAGTCCTCCCCTCCCATCTCCTTTCCATGTATTTCAGATTTGCCTTTTCTTCCATCTGGTGTACGTGCAGGTGATATCCTGCTACCTTCATTCTTTTGTCTTTTTTTTTTCCCCCAACTACTTATCTCAATAATCGGAAAACACTAAGAAAACATTTTTGCACTTAATTTCATTTGAAACGGTGGTAAATCTAAGACCTACTACAAGCACATGTGTGTATTGAAAGAGGTAACTGAATAAATTTCTCGAGTGCAAGGAGGTTATAGGTTGTTTCTTCAATGCTAAGAAAACTAGTTGGAATTAATTTTCTGAAACTCCCTGAGGATTTTTATGGTGGTTTTTTTAATCTAAAAAAACCCCTCAGGAGTCAGTCTTTCATTTGCATTAATGGATTTATTTTAAAGCCTTTGTATACTGCATGAGGTAATGGTTATTCTTTTTTAGCCTAAAAATGAATTTAAAACAAAACCAAAAAACCCAGATCAAACATTTTGGTTATGACAAACTCATTGACAAGTTTTTGGGGTTATTTTTTAATATCTGAAATCCTTGCTATGTTGACTGACAACTACTTAACTTTTTGGGGACATTTTCATGTGTAAGTATAGAATAAAAATTTCAAGGACTTGCTTTGTTTCTGTTACTGGGTTGCTTGTTACTATATCCCCTCTTTTAACGTGTTTATGTATTACATTAATGTCTGGGAACAATAAATCCAGTTTAGAATATTCTATTCATCACAGTCTGACTTGTGTATTGATTTCACTGAGGTTTTCCTTTTTGACTAATTGGAAAATAAAAACCCTTTAATCATTTTTCAATGAAATTGATAATGGTGGAAACATCTTAGTAGGAAGGTAAATTTAACAATGTGAAGTAGGAATAGAATTTATTTAGATAATTCATCTTTTCTGCATTTTTCTGCTGCAGACAGAAGAGACAAGGGGGAATGGCTTCCATCTGCCAGAGGGCAGGGATACATGGGATATTGGGCAGGAATTGTTCCCTGGGAGGGTGGGGAGGCCCTGGCACAGGGTGCCCAGAGCAGCTGTGGCTGCCCCTGGATCCCTGGCAGTGCCCAAGGCCAGGCTGGACAGGGCTTGGAGCAGCCTGGGACAGTGGAAGGTGTCCCTGCCCATGGCAGGGCGGGAATGAGATGGGCTTAAGGTCCCTTCAACCCAAACCATTCTATGATTCTGTGAAATTCCTTTTCACATTTGTGCAGCTCTGACAAAAGACCCAATCCAGTTTGTAGGGTGTTTTCAATGACAGTATTTAATGGGGTGTAGATAAACAATTAAGATCCCTTCAACCCAAACTTCTTTGCGCGAACAAAAGACAGCTCCAGTGCTCATCAAAGCAAGCCTTGTTTCCCCTGGTCTGTGTATTGGGGAAAGCACCAAAGCCAGAGGCTGGGAGTGAGTGTGGGACATGTCCTGTGTCATTAAGAGGTCACTGGGGGATCGTACCTGTTGTTGCCTGAAGCATTTTTCCATCATTAAAGGAACAAGCGATTCCCATTTGCACCTCCAAGGGAGCACTGCTAAAGGCACGGTCTGGCAGAGCGCCCCTCGCTTTGGGATGTTGTGTATCCACGCTTATCATCCCTTGGGATGTGGCAGCAGATAGCACAGGGAGCTTGGAGATAACCCAGACTCCGGAGCGCTGCATGGCGTTGGGGAATTGGTGTGCTGGAATTTCTGAGAAATGAGAGGAAGAATTTGTGTGACACGAGTGGGTTTCTCCTCTGGTTTTTGAGGTCTGAGCAGGCCTCTTGGTGAGGAATTAGGGTTGGTAGAGGAAAGGTGTATTGTCCTGGCTCAGCCTGGCTCCTGATCCTGCACATCCCACCGCCTTCATCCCCAAGCTCTGCGAAGCGTTTTACTCTTGCCAGGAAGCACAGCTCTTTCTTCCTGCCCCAGGGAAAAATAAGTACTGCTCTACCTCATTTTTAAAAAAGCTTCCATTGCCAAATTCTGAGGAAAGCTCGTTTTACCTGAAACAAAGCAGCTACCAAAACCCTCAGGTTTGCTCTTCCCACACTTCCATGCCTGTATCGTGGCATCGGCATGTCAAGGAGCTGCTGCCTGTAACTGACGTTAGATAACAAATCCCTCGAGGTACCCTGAGGAAAAATTACAGCCTGGTGTGAGGAGCAGTTGTTTTGAAGGCTTGAGAAAGAAGATGGAAATATTTTTGTTCTCGAGTTGAAATCTTAAGTTGGGAAAAATGTGCTGGTGTCTCTCTGTGTAAGAGATCAGACTGCTTTCAGTGCTTTCTTCCAAAGACTGCTGATTTTCCGAGCACTGTTTAGGATTCCGGGTTCTTGCGTGACAACAAAAAAGGGGTCGTGTGTCTAGGGAATGTAAAGAAATAATTTAACCTCCAGTACTCTTTCTGAGAGCAATTTAACTTGCAGAAAACAAGTCCAGATTTGAATTGTGATTCTTCCCTTGCTGATATGTCTTAGCAAAGCTCTGACCAGTAAGACAGAAAAAAAAAGCTGGCGTGATAAGCCAGCTTTAAATATTATTTTATTTCAGCTTCTTGAGCTATTTCAGTTCTCATGAATGTAATAATGAGCGAGATGCTAATTATTCCTTCATGAACTTATGGCTTTATGATGTCTTAGGGATCAGGTCAGGGCAGACGGAGAGGTTCTGGCACCGCGCTGCGCGAGGCAGAGCACAGCTCAGCTACTCACAGCTTCCTCCTCCTTCCTGGTAACTCCACTCAGGGAGGGACACAGCCCAGTCATGGGGTTGTTGATGCTAGACACATTTTTTAGTTCCTTCTGGAACTCGGAGTTGCTTTGGGAAAAAACACACTTTTGTTTTTATGATAATGAGCTCGGTGATAGAACATGAGGGGAAGGTGAGATGGAGACTTGGTGGTTCTTTTGAGGCTCCAGAACTGAAAGAGACAATTGAATGAGAAGAGAGAAGACTCATATTTAAGATAAGGATGAATAAGTCACAATTAATTAGCCAGAAGTTCTGCACAGATAATTGAAACACTGAGTCAAGCATCCACATGACCTAGTAAAGGCTTGTCCACACTTCAGATCTGTTTCAGGTTGGCTTGCACTGGTCCATGCTTAAGTTTTATACATCAACAAATTTGTTACAAATTTCCAGCAAATTTTGGAATATGGAGTTTGAAGTCAGGTTTGTATTAACCCATTTCTGGAATTAAGTAGCTGCTGTTTGTGTCTTGTGCTACCTGGCTCACGGTTCCCACCTGCAGAACCATTCCTGCCCTGATGCTCTCAAGTTCCCTTTGCCTACTCCCACTGCCTGCTGCTGGCCTGGGACATTCAGGGCTCAGAAAGTTCAAAAATATTACCAAGGTTGATAATTCTACGATCTCTGATGCTGACCTAGAGCTGGCTGGTTGTGTACTGAAAACTTAAATATCCTATTTTTAATACGAGCCAACTGACCCTCCCTGAGATCCAGCCAGGGAAGGTGACTGCTGCTGGCAAATACTTTATGTAGGCACAGCCCTTATGGGACCTAGAAACTGTTGGGATGAAGGTTCTGCATCTCTGAAGAAAAAGTCTTGGGATCTCCTGAAGCTCTTGGCACCAGGAGGAAGCCCTACAAGGACAGCGCTAAACCTGCCACAGTCATCAACCAGTTCCTGCAGTGCAGCAGGAAGGCATTCCCTCTGTCCCTAAAAAAGTGGAAGTGAGGGGCCCGAGTGCTTCAGCTCCCCAAAAGTCATCCTCAAAAGTCATGTGTACGCATCTCCTGGGCACTGTCATGAGCACAGATCTCATGACCCAGTGAAATCACACGGAGTCCCCAGCACTTTGCATTTCCAGCAGGATAAGAGCAATTACAGCAGCACCTGGGAGGCAGATACCACGGGAGTGGTTTACCAGCTCCCGGGCTGCTGTCACACCATCCTTTATTTCCACAGCCTCATTTGCTGTTGATAAATTCACATGTTGTTAGGAATTACTCCACGAGTCTTGAGAACATGGATACACAGAAAGAAAAACATGACACTGGTTATTTTTTTTGATTTGGAAAAGCAGCTTGTTTCAGAGGGATAATTCACAGCCGCTGGCATAAAGGATGGAAGAAAACACAACTGATTTATGCAATGAAAGCAGTAATGAAATAACAGGCAAGGAAAACAGGCCTGTTAAAAAATTAATAAAACAGAACTGAGGTGGAAACTTTGCAGCAGGTAAGTTTCATCAAAGCATGGTATTACAAAAAAAATTAGATTATTAGGAAACATTATGGTGAAATGTTAACAGACTTTATAATTAAGCTATACTAAGATTGGGTAAAATTGAACGTGTTTTAAATGTTGCTGAATGAGACAGTGACATCCTTTCTCAGTTTTCACCCTCAGCTCTGGGTTTTAACAGTTTTGGTATTTGAATTTTCTGCTTTCCAGGCTGAAGACACTGTGCTCGTTTGTATTTTGAAACAGTCAGTTTACTTAGGCAGCATTGTGGGCAGAAGGGAATTCTGCCTTCAACCAGACGAGCTACGTAAGGGTTTCACTCCATTATTTACCTTGTAAATTAGACTCCCGAGGGGAGAGGGGCTTTCAGACGTTTGAAATGCCGTATGCAAAAAGCCTGAACATTTGTCTCCCTTTTTTGTTTCTCCCTTTTAATATTAACCAACCATTTTCACCGCTGGTTCTCCGCCTCAGGACAGCACAGCAACACTTGCAAGAGACAAAAGCGAGGGAGTGGCAGCTGGGTGTGTCAGCTGGAAGGGTAAAAGACTGATAGGGAAAATCATTTACTGTCATCAGCACACAGTAAGTGTTGCACTTCACAAAACCGGAGGGACACGTCCTTGTCGTGGAGACGGGGAGGAATCTTCTCCCCACTTTCTCTGAACAGCCAAAGACAGAAAGTTCTTGTGTCCTCTTCCTTTTCTTCTGTTCAACTTTCTCGCTGATATAAAGTTGTCCCTATCACTTGCTTCCCAGTCGAAGTAGACTTTTGCAGGACTTGGTAGTTTGTTTAAGGAAAAAAAAAATATGGAGTAAATTAGAGATTAATTTGATGGATTCTTGCCTGGGGGTTTCAGTATTGCTATGACTCAACCCTCTCAAAATCATGAGATTGGCTTAGTCATTCTTTTTTTTTTTTTTTTTCCAGATACAAACCCTGAACCCATTCCCACCCTGGTTACTTGGGACAGAGGTGGGACAGCTTCGCTGTGGCATCATCTGGGCACGCAGACTTACCTGTCATCTGCCAGAATGACCTTTAGCACATGGCCTTTTACAGATGAAATTTGGACATTAGGAGGAATTTCTTCACAGAAAGGGTGATTAAACATTGGAACAGGCTGTCCAGGGAGGTGGTGGAATCACCATCCCTGGAGATGTCCAAGGAATGACAGGACATGGCACTCAGTGCTCTGGTCTGGCTGACAAGGCAGGGGTTGGTTACAGGTTGGACTCGATGGTCCTGGAGGGCTTTTCCAACTTATTTAAGGAATCACGGAATGATTTGGGTTGGAAAGGATCTCTTGAGATCACCCAGTCCAACGACCTTGCCAAGGCAGGGACATGTGGAGCAGGTGACACAGGAACGTGGCCAGGTGGGGTTGGAATGTCTCCCTCAGAAGAGACTCCACTCCCTCCCCGGGCAGCTATTCCAGGGCACTGCCACCCTCAACGAACAGAAATTCTTCCTCACGTTGAGGTGAAACTTCTTATGTTTTAGTTTATGGCCATTGCTGCTTGTCCTGTAGGCGAGTACCATGGAAAAGGGCCTGGCACCATCCTGGCACAGGTTGCCCACTTTTCATCCCTGGAAGTGTCCCAGGCCAGGCTGGACTAGCGTTGGAGCAACCTGCTGTAGTGGAAGGTGCCCCTGCCGATGGCAGGAGTTGGAACTGGATGATCTTTAAGCTCCCTTCCAACCCAACCCATACCACGATTCTGAGATCCCTCTGGCACCCACCCTGGCGATATTTCATATGCATTCACGAGATCCCCTCTCAGCCTTCTCTTCTCTAGACTAAAAACCTCTCACAGCCGAGATGCCCGGTGGAGTGTTCAGCCAAGTTTTTCGGGAACCTCACGCGCCTTCCCGCGCGGGGCCGCGCCGCTCCCCTCAGGGAGGCGGAGCCCCCGCCCGCCCTTTTCCCTCGGCGCCCTCAGCTCCCGCCCCGTGCGCGCGCAGCG